>JAMKCH010020848.1:0-21635 GCA_023653785.1 Ophioderma brevispina | reverse complement strand
TTTTTTTTACCTCGGTTTGTTCTTTAGGGAATCGAAAGAAATGAAGATTTGGTGATTTTGTGGGTTATTGAGCAATTAACAGTGACACACTAGACTTTCGATATATAGCCATTGCTTCTGCACGTAGGCTATGCGAGATTTGTTTCGTATTTTTACCACCTGACGATTGGAGCGCCCTTCACAATGAACACACGTTTGTTACACAAAAATAGGGGGAGGTACGTGCCAATCTTGTGTTATGGATCATTGGTACCACCCACTGCCATAGAAGTTTGATGTCAATAAATTCCCATTCATTGTTGAGTGCAGTCCTGCTAAGTATGACTTGATTGGCCTTATCTTTTATCAACCTGACATATTTAACTGGCCCTCAAGTCATGCAAATATGAACTCGGGACAATGGAAGAAAACAATTTGCTGAGTTAATGATTCTCTAAATGAGTCAATGTTTAGCAAAGTTACTTACTTTTGGGACTGTAAGACATCGGTAGACAACCCTTAAATGTTTTAAGTAGTTTTCAGGAGGAAATAAACTTAAAAAGCACATTTGATACACTTTTAAGAGGACGATAATTTCACTTCAAAGACTAAGTCCAAACGAGAAATCCAAGGAAAGGAGACAGGTGAACGGTCATACATGTGCGACCCAATTTTGTAAACATTTAAAACGCCCATGATCTACTCCCAGTCGCAGCGAGCGATTTCTGTTCATGAGCATGCGTAAGAGTTGATCTTGGGGTCCAACAGGCAGTATTGCGCATGCCAATCGCTCGCTTTGCCTGGATGTCATAGGCTTCAGGCTGGAGAAAAATTGTGTAAAATGTGGAAGTGATAAGCGCAGCACCGGGAAGGGAGACTAATTCATGCAGTATGATGTATTGACATAGCGTGAATTATAATGCGCCACGTACGACCGCGATCATGAGTTACTCATTTCATACAGTAGTATGCCCCCGGAGTATGCCTCTCCCATGCCTCTACTCTCGGTATCGGCCGTAGGATCCCTATTAACTGGACCTTACGGAGGTCCGGAAGTATTTCACACGGTGTAGTCTGGTCACAGGGACTGCAAACGATATTAATCTCAATTACGGCACGAGAGATTAACGTTATCAGTCCGTCCTAGCGAATGTATGCTAATGAAACTAAATCTCAAATAGTCGGAAAACGAAGGGGTTCTATGAATTTTTTGCATCATAGGGTCCGTTACTATGTTTTGTTTCGAATATGTATAGTATTGGGTATGAAAACCTATAGAAACCTAGCGAGAAAATTTAACGTTATGTTGGTACTCGGTGCTGCAGACACGGCAAAGTGAACACGCAATCGCTACGGGCCTTATCCCTTTTTCCCACAATGCCTTTCGATATTATTTCCGTCTTGAAATTTTCAAAACGCTAGTTTTTTAATTTTAGAAGCAGGATTACATATTTACCGGACTGCCGTAAAATAACCTCAGACTGCTGACCTACTGGAAGATGTGGTATACTAGCATGAAATACAATCCAAGTAATTTTGGACGGAGAACTTGCAACTTAAAAAGTAAGTTCAATTTTCAGAATAATCATCGAGAATCGGGAAAACAAAGTAGTGCGATACTTGAACGGCATTTCTCAAGGATAATGTAAGTAAGCATTTATCGGTAGGAAAAATGGGCGGTGAATAGTACAAGGAACCTTGACGTCGTTTTTTGACATTGGTCGTCGGCACGAAATGAGGGTGTTTCGTAAATGTGAAATGCAAAAGCTTGAGAATGACTCGTCTGGACATGCCCGAAATTTCAGTATGACTCCGTTGTACTAGTCGTGAAAGGTCACCAACACTGTGTATTGGAGTGCTCGTAAATGAGGTCAGGCATGAGTAATTAGGGATTTGGTTATTGTCGCTGGCGAATAGGCTTGGTCGTAACTAGAGGTCCAGTCCAAGGTAAGTTAAGCCATATAAGTCGTAGGTAAAGCCCTTTACGATTATCGAACTGTGTTGAGTGTGCCACTGTGTGGATGGAGCAAAATTTTTCATCTATTTTCTCTGAAAATGATGAAAGCTTGCAATAATTACTCGCAATATCAATGTTCTGTAATGTAAGGAGAACACATGAAGGGAATTTTAGCAGTATAGAAGTTACATTTTGTAGTTTAAATCTTCATGAGAAAGTTCAATTTTCCATTTCAGGTGTGGTAAGTCGAGTTGCAATGGCAGCGTGTATATTAGAAAGAGTCATGTAGTGTAGGCCACAATCATTGGCAGCCACTGTGTAAATTCAAAAACAAACCCTCAATGATTTATGTTTTACTCCATGAACCAACCTGCAAAGCAAATTCATAAAATTAAATCTTACTCATGAAATAAGGGAGTGTTAATTAGTACGCCAGGGGGGGGATGGAGGAGTTCCGTCTTTTTTAACGCTGGTTTTCAAGTCCCCCTATTCAAGTTGCCTCAAAATTTCAGGTTCCCCCCCCCCCTGACTCGAGAAAAAAATTTCATGTCCCCCTCGAATATTTTCAATTATACAATGCATAAATGGTTAAATCCAGACATAATTCTTGTGAAGGAAGCCCGAGAGGGAATGCTCCTCCTATCATCAGCCTTTTTGTCTGTCAACTGTGGGACGAAAGCCTCAACATGTTCCATGCTGTATTTCGGCCTATACCCTTCCACGCTGGCCTAGTGCGGGTGGGAAGGGACCCTGGTACCTGAGTGATTAGTGCAGGTAACCAGACCCGATGGTGCCTACGATTTCGATGAGGGCTGCAACTTTTTACAGTGTTCAGGAATGACTCCCTGATACACGGGACCAACAGCTTGACATGACTCTCCGAACCATGAGGCGCCGGGCCACCCATTGCTTACACCTGCACATTTTACGCATGGGTGGGAGCGAGGAGAATTCCATAATCACATGCTGTGCAATATGCCAATTTTCCGACCTTATAGGAACATTTGAGTATGACCAAAGAAAGCCGACTCTTGCGGGGCTCGAACCAGGGCCGCTCGATCGATCTTATAATCTGCCGACGGTTCAGCGCCTTAGAACACTCGGGGCCACCTCGCCATTACTTCCCTTAGCTCTCCTTAAGTGCATTGAAGGAGAATGATTTTTAATCTTGGAAGATAATTCTAAATGCACATGGCAATGGTAAATGTTCTTATTGTCCTGAATAATTCGAGCTTTTTGGAGAGAATTGAACCTCTTGTTAAAAGACAATATTCAACACACGGAAATATTCTTTGTGACTCTTTTTACTGGATTCTTTACTGTCAAGAATGGTAGACATCAATGATTATGGGGCTCCCCGTAATAGTGTTAGGGGGTCCTATCTATCTGCATTTTAGTCAAAATGAACCTACATGTTAAAACACTCGTCACTGTTAGCGAAATTGGTCACAAAAGGTCTGCAGTTTTTTGTCCGGTGCTCTATAAGTGGATGTGGGTGATAGGACAAGATTGTTAAAGTGGTGCCTGAGCGCGTAGCACGAGTAATAATGGGTGGGGTACAGGGTTTTCCCGACCATTTTTGGGTTCCTTGCCGGGGATACAGGGGGGCTGAGCTCCTGGAAGCTCTTGGGTTTTAAAATGTTGAGTGCCTCAGCGAGCTCTCAGTGATTCTCATTATTTTGAAGGAGTGAATTATGTTTTAACAATATATTGCTTACTTCGGCCAAAAACGTTATCTTTTTGGACTGAGCACTGTCAGAGCATTTGCCACTGTCTCAGTGGGCTTTGAACAATTGTGAATCACGTAAACATATAGGTGGTGGTTGGTCAAGGAAGAATTGTTAGGACATGCATTTCTCAAGTAATGAAGATCAAGAAAGCAATTGGAAGTTGGTAGTAAGATGGTCAGATGTTAAATTTGTGCCCTATACCGCGTAGCACGAGCAATAGTGGGTGGGGTACAGGGTTCCACTGTTGGGCCCCTGATGGTGGTCCAGGGGGCTGGGGCCCCCGGAAGCTCTTGGGTTTTAGTATATTTGAGTGCCGTCAGAGAGCTCTCAGTTATTCTATTATCTTGAAGCAGATGAACTATTAGGAACTTTAATATTTCTGTACTTAGGCCAAAATGATCTATTTTCAGTGACATGAGCAACTGTGGGAGACACTGTAACTGTCATCAGTGTCTTTGACGTTGTGAGTCGCGTTTAACATAGGTGGTTGTTATTGGTCAAGGAAGATTGTGAACATTCCTTTCTCAAGTAATACAGATCAACACAACAAGCAATGGAAAAGTTTCGGGTTAATAATGGAATGGCTAATTTAAAGGAGGATGGCATAGTAACGTCAGCCACTTTGAAAAAGAGCGTCTAGTTGTCGAGTGAGGGTAGGTGGTCGAGTTTCGAAAAAGGCCAATGGTACCAGGTGTTAGGGAAATATGTGTGGATCATCACAAGGGGGGATTGTAGACATCGTAATGGTTTGCAATTATTTTTGGCCAAAAAAGGTCAAAATTGACCCAATGATGTAAAAATCAAGAATGGTGATTATTATTCCGACTAATATGAAAGGTAATAAATCAAAGTCCCCCACTATATAGCTGTAGATTGAAGACGAATTTGAATGTGGATCTGGGGTAATTTGACCCCAGAAAGGGCCAAAAAAAGTGTCAAGTTGAAGGGCCCAAAGTGGTAAAAATATAGAATGTTTATGTATTTTCCATATTAATTTTGAAATGTAACAGTTCATTTGCCCACTCTATAGCTGTAGATTGAAAAATTTGAATTTGAAATCTGGGGTTATTTTTGATCCAGAAGGGCAAAAAAGGCAAAATGACCCAAAATTATGTAAAAATCATAGAATGGTGATTTATTTATTCCGACTTCATATGAAATATAATACTAATAAATTCCCCCACTATATAGCTGAAGATTAAAGAAGAATTTGGCAGTTGGAATCTGGGGTTAATTGGGACCCCAGAAAGGGCAAAAAAAGGTCAAGTTGTGACGGGGCCCAAATTTGGTAAAAATCATAGAATGTTTATGTCTTTTTCATTATAATTTTGAACTGTAACAGTTCATTTGCCCCCACTATATAGATGTAGATTGAAAAATTTGAATGTGAAATTGGGGTATTTTTGATCCCAGAAAAGGGCAAAAAAGGGTCAAAATTGAACCAAAAGGTATAAAAATCATTAGAATTGGTGATTCCCTAAACTTATATTAATGTCACAGTAGTGAATTTTCCCCACTCTATAGCTGTAGATTCAAGAAAAATTGAATGTGGAATCTGGGTATTTTGACCCCAGACAGGGCCAAAAAGATTCAAAGTTGACCAAATGTGGTAATCAAGAATGTTTATGCATTTTTTCCATCTAACAGTTCATTTGCCCCCCTATATAGGCTGTAGATTGAAACAATTTGAATGTTGAAATCTGGGGTTATTTTTTTACCCCAGAAAGGGCAAAATGGGTCAAAATTGTCCCAAATTAGGTAAAAATCAGAGAAATGGTGATTTATGTATTCGATTTCATATTGACATGTAATACATTTACTTCCCCCACTATATAGCTTTAGATTTAAAGAAAATTTTGGAATGTTGGAATCTGTGGCCAAAAGGGGTAAAAATTGACACAATATGGTAAAAAAATCATAAAATGGTGATGTATTTATTCCATCTTAATTTTAAATGTCATCGTATATAGTTTTAATTTGCCCCACTATATATCGGTAGATTGAAGAATTTGAATGTAAAACCCCAAACTGGCAAAGTTAAAAAATACTTACTGGGTAAAACAAGGACTTTGGTATTCATATATTTTTTCAATATTAAGGCATGAATTTCAATAATCCATTGCCAATTTAAAATCTCTTTATTACTTAATTAAGTGACAATCCACAATTGAAACTTTGGATAATAATGGTCAAATTACAATACAACCACCCAATTTGTCAAATAATATTAACCAATAATGCATGGTTTACATATCTGCAGTCTTGTTCTGTTGAATTGGTATATGTCACAATATCAGCTTTTACCAGGGGAGGGGCAGTGGGGGGTGACGCTCTCTTCCAAAAGCCCCATAACCCTTAAATGTCAAAATAGATTTTTTGCGAGTGAAATATGTAGGTAAAAGTCCACTTTTGCCAAATTTACCCCCCTTTTTAATTTGGGGGACCAATTTGCCCCTTTGTAATTTTGGTGGAAGTCCCCTTTGGAAAAAGATCCTCTCCTAATTTAGTGTTCCTTTTACCTGACATTCGCAATGAAAAACTTTGAAAGGGATCAAAATGGTCCAACCCAATTGGTCAAAATTTAAACCATTCCCCAATTTCATCCTTATTCCCTCAAACTAGGTAAAACAATCCAGTGGCAGTAGGAGAGAAAAAGTTGGTCTGTCAAAGGAACGCTATCCTAAAATGTTGTTTAAATCTGAATCTTTTGGTTCATTTCTGCCCTGAATTATCAACTGTTTTACTATTATGGTTAAGTATATAATATGAAAGTCGTTGTTCTCCAAGCCACTAAGATTTTCTCTACCCAGGCCTGTGTGGAAACATCTTATTATATGGTGCAGAAACATGGCATCTATGGTGAAATACCTCCATTCCATGATTTACCACATTGGGGCACAGACTTAAGCACAGTTCGGTAGGCGTTGCTTTCAAGTCAAGGAACAGATATATCAGACCTTTATTCTGTGGAGTCTTCCATGTCCAAGAAGAGAGATCACTAAAACCCCTTTTTAAACCTTTCCTGATCTGCATGCGCAGGCAGAGATACCAGCTTTACTTTGAAGTGGGAGCAGCAATACATAAAGGACGTTTTGCAAAGAAGTACGCTACGGATTTCGACAAAAGTCAAAAGATATGAATATATTGGTCCCACCTTTGGCCAACATGGCAATTCGTTTCGTCAATTTGATGCAAATCTATGTGTTGACCGTGCCCAAAAAGTGCAAACATTTGGTCTATGGAGTTGCTTCTAAAAAGAGGCTTTTTTTTGCCATATCCAATTGATAGCTTTTTAATTCACATTTCTTTTGGTGTCTATTTTGACTCTTTTTGGGGTCCCTTCCTTTCTCGGGTCAATTGTTTGGGGTCAAATTGATTAAAGGTCCCTCTATTCTTTAAGGCCAACTGTCAACGATCAACTGTTTATTTTTTTTACTTGGCCTTCAATAGCCTCGTCCCCGGGATCAACAGATTTTACAGGAAGTGATCAGAATATAATATTGGTGGTCTGGAGAAAGGTACTATTTGTCTCATTTACTCTGCGAAATCGTAGGACTTAAATTTCACTTGAAGATAGAATTTAATTATTTTACAACAGTATTCTAAGGAGATTTCATAAATCACGTTTTTTAACCCGCATCAAAACTGGTTTAAATGATACGGGCACGATAATCAACAGATTGTTTGGAGTCAGGCGATTCAATCAAGATGAACTATATATTAAAATTGGGTGTATCTTGACCCAACCTGTCAAAATTTAGTTTATGACTACTACCAATATAATTATAGAAATGAGGTTTCATTTCAGATCTTAAAATGCATATACGTGGAATTATTACCTTGTCATTTGTTTAACTTTTACTGACTCCTATTATGGGTCAGTTTTGACGTTTTTTTTTTTTTGCCTTTTCTTTTCTGGGTCAATTTTGACCCTTTTTTTTTTAAAATTCAACCATTCAAATTCTTCTTGAATCTACTGCTATCAAATAGTGGAAAAAATGAAATCTACTGCATTTTTAATATAAAGGTTGGAAAAATACAACACCGTCTATTATTTTTACCTTATTGGGTCAATTTTAAGCCCTTTTTCATTCATAAGGGTAAAAAAGCCCTTTTTCAACCCTTTCCTGGAGTAAATTTTGACCCTAGATTCCATCCAACATTCCATTTCTTCCTTCTTGAATCTTCTGGCGATAGAGGTGGGGAAAATGAAGTTACTAGTTTAAGTTGGAATACATACCCTTCTATGCATTTTTTGACCCAGTTGGAATAAATTTTAACCCTTTTGGCCTTTCTCTCTGGGGGTCATTGTTTGGACCCAGAGTACACAACATCAAATTCTTCTTAAATGCACGGCTATAGAGCTGGTAAAATTAAATACTACTTTATTTTAAGATGAGGTTGAATAAATACCCCACCATTCTACCTTATGTTTATCTGCTATAGAGTGGAGAAAATTAAATACTACTTACTACTTACTACTGCCATTCAGTATCAAGTTTGGAATTAATACAATCACCATTCTATGATTTTTAACCTTATTTGGTCAATTTTAAACCCCTTTCACCCTTCTGGGGTCAAATTTGACCCTAGATTCCACATTTCCATTCTTCTGGAATCTTCTGCTATCGAGTTGGGGAAATGAATACTAGTTTAAGTTGGAATAAATACATCACCATGCTAGATTTTTACTCATTTGGGTCCATTCGGACCCTTTTTTGGGCCCTTTCAGGGGTTAAAAATAACTCCAGATTCCACCATTCAAATTCCTTCTGATCTCCAACAGCTATATAGTGGGGAAAAATTAAATACTGTACATTAATATTAAGTGGAATCACCATTCTAATGATTTTTAACCTTATTTGGGTCAATTTTGACCCCTTTGGGCCCTTTCTGGGGTCAAAATTAACTTTCATTTTTTTTTTCTTGAAATCTACAGCTATATAGTGGGGGAATTTTTATTAGTTATTACATTTCAATATGAAGTCGGAATAAATTAATCTCACCATTTAATGATTTTTACCATAATTTGGGTCAATTTGACCTTTTTTGGCCATAAAAAATAATTGCACGACTTCTGATTTCCTACATCCACCCATGCGATTATCCCCACATATGTCCTAACATGTGTCAAATTGCAATTTTTCTACTCTTCCACCAACCCCTTTTGGTGCCCCCTAAACTGTCCGGGCTGACTACTACCCGATTTAAAATATTTAAGTTTTTCATCTTGATCGATTGGCTTTCACCCCAAAACTCCACCTGTAAAGTTTCACGCCATATTTCAATCCTTTTTGATGTGAGAGCTAAACACTTGATTTTGGTAAGTCGATAGAGTAATGTGTAAATTAATATTGGGTCTACCAAAAATGGGGCACATTTTCACTCCTAACTTCCAACCAAACATCCTTTTAGCCCTAAGATTTCACAGGGTAAATGAGGAAAATGTATCTTTCCTTCTGATACCAAAAGTTTTGACCCCTTTCCGGTAAAAATCTGGGAGTTCTGGGACGATGCTATTAGCGATCGGGCCATGGTACTTTAGATGCTAGCATGATTATTATCAAATACACAATTTTTTATTATAAATCATTCGATTTTGGGTGTACGTATGTAAATCTGCAAACCGAGGATTGATTCCTCAGATGGAATACTTTTACATTTTTGCCTATATTGTGTAGCACAGCCCCAAAGTCATTTATTTTAATAATTCTGTCCATCTATGGCCCCTTTTCATATCACCTTTTATATTTATGATCTGATTTTAATTGATCTGGCCATGGGTGATCATGGATCCCAGCATGGATACCAGATACCAGGGCTAAAATTATGGATAGCAGGTTATTGGTTCGATTCCACTGCAAGCCAACGTGTTCTGCCCTTGAGTAAAGCGCTTTACTTTAATTACTCCTGGGGTACCAGCATTCTTCCAGTGCTGGGAAGGTACCAGACTTCGCTATTTGCGGGAGGAGTGGCGAACCCCCCCCCCACAGCAAAATAATATTGAGAGTCTGGCCAAACGCTAAGGAAGATAGATGGGCACTCCGTGTACGAGCTTGCTCGGCACACCTTTATAACCTTTGTTACTTAAATAAAAATTCCCCGTTGTGCTATGTAATATCAAAATTAGTTAATGTTTAGACATTCATGTTACTGTGCACGTTAATACACGCCATTTCAAAATTGGGGGCATGGCAGTCAAAAATCACACACTTATGATTAGCTGAAGTTTCTGTCATACATGCTGCTTTTTCATATTAAAAGCTACATTAGTGTAACAACAGTGGGTATGTCAGATCTTTGAATGCATTACATGTACTTACTTAATAATAAAAAAAGATTGTATTAAATTCAATGTTTTAGCAATCATGGTTTTGTCTTTTTGTCTCTTGTATGTGAAAAACATTAATGTTGATATTTTTTATACAAATCTTTTATAAAAACTATCCAGAATCTACAACGTCCGGGATGATATTATATTTTTGAAATTATCACTGGTTAAAAGAAAGATTACCTACAAATTTAGCTGCCTTTTCATAGTCTATGCGACATCTTTCTATCCTCTTTACACCATAACCTCTTTAATAAGTTTTTATTTTTATGAAGCAGTCTTATTCAAATGGTTAAAAACAAATTTGTAATTTGTTTTCATAAAAACAACAAATTTTCATTTTTTCAATCTCACAGTTTCATTTGTTTGATGATGCTTTAACAAAATTTCGTGTCCCCTCCGTCAATCTGTCACAAAAAATATCTCGATGGCCCCCCCGCAATGTTTTAGAAAAAAATTTCGTGTCCACCCCTGATTTCCTTCCTCCTCCCCCCCCCCTGCTTAATAATGAAACACAGCCCTTAACAAAAATCAATTGGCGTTTCGCAGGTTTTGCTCTGTGTAACATCTCGCGTCACCGTAAGCGAGCCCTTCTAATCATAATTGGAACCACAAAGTTCGAAAGTACAGGACTGCTATCTCTGAAGATATCATTAGGGCAAATCAGATCGCAAAATAAGCTTTTTTTCTTTTTCTCGTTATGCGTATTTTGCAAATACGTCACTATGTTCATTATTGTAATTAATTAATTTAATGAATTAAAGGTGCAAAGAGAGAGTTGATGCACCCAACTATTGTATCAAGAGTAGTTCTATAGACTAACACTCATAGACTTCTTTACATTGTATTTGGCTACGGAAATGTCTTGAAAGAGAGAAAAAGGGCATTCTGATTGCTTACTACAACGGAGGATGGTACAAGGGAGTCTTCATAAATACTTTGGTGGGGGGGATTGGAGCTTCGTACATCAAACATTTTTTATCCCCCTTTATAGATTCGAAGTAGCTAGTCGCAAAATTGATAGAACCATTTAAATTTTTTAGTGGTTCACCAAATACCAGGTGTGGGCAAAGCATGTTACTTGATGTGTAAGGTTTTGTTTTTAAAAAACATGTGGGCATGGAGTATCTTAATTTCGTAATTCTGGCAATTTTAAAAATGAATTTTTTTCTGACCACTCATGAAGTTCGGAAAACCTTCCCGGAATAAAGCAACAGGTTATTCCGTTAAGTTACCGAATTCATAAGTAAGTCAGAAAAAAAGTGCGTCAGATGCGTCCAGGTGTTCCTGAAACCCGTGTTGAATACCGCCTATCTCCACAGTGTGGCACAGAAGAGAGCACAGTTTGGTGAGCATTGCTTTCAAGTCAAGGAGTCTTCCATGTCCAGTATAGAGTAGCCAATCTAACCTACTCTGATGTACTTTGAAGTGGAGCAGCAAATGCGGGATAAAGACGTTTTACAAAGAATACGCACATGGATCTCGACAAAAGTCGAAGGATGGGGATGACATTGTCCACCATTGCCACTTGCAATGTTTCAATCAGGCAAATCTATGTGGTTGCCACTGACATAAGTGCAACAGTGTTTATTTCCCGGGGCGGCGCCAGGGGGGTGGCAGGGGGTGCCGCCCACCCCCCCCTGAGATTTTCCAAAATTTAGGAACTCAGGGTTTTTGCGCAAAAATTAGTGATTTTTAACCAAAATGGATTCATTTTGTATGTTTTCGGCCCCCCCCCCCCCCCACCCCACCCCATGATTTTCGCCCCCTCTATGATTTTACTCTGGGCCGCCCCTGGTTTATTCAGTTCTTCTTAAAACCTTAACTTCCACAGTATAAATTGCCCAGTTAGAAGCTTTAATTCTCATTCTCACCTCTTTCGGGGTTTCCATGTTGACATCTTTGAGTTTTTGGCCCGTTCTAGGGTCATTGTGAGTAAAAATTTATTAATATCCACTCACTAATAGCCTCGGTCCCAGACAACCCACACAAAGATTTACCGGAAGTGGGTCAGATTTGGCGTCTGTAGAAGGTGCTTGCAAGGGAGGCGGGTCCTGGCTTATTTGGTCCTAGAGATCCAACATCGCAGTAGAAATCCGTCCTCATCAAGTTGCCATATCCCCGTATCCCCGAAGATATAAACTTCAGGAGGGTGCAGGTGGTACATCAGGTGAGGGAGACGTGGTAGCGTCTCTCACTTAACACTTCTTCAACAGACTTTCATCACCTGATCTTTGCGATCATTTGAGTTATCACCCGAGTCATCGAAACCAAGGAGAGAGTCAAACAAGTCTTTGAAATGCTATGAGTAAAATATTGGACTATTCTTTTATCTCTTTTTGTTACTTAACCCATTTTACTGATGTGTTACAATTTGAGAGTGCTTCGGACATGGATCCTTTTAACGGAAAGTCCTTATCAAGTGTGAGTAATTCAGACAATCTTTTAAAAGTGTTTCTGCTGGGATTCTCAAGTGGTCAATGACTGATGAACGTGGAGCAAGAAAAGGGGTTTAATATTCACCTGAGGGAGGCGCTTGGGCTGTAGAGGCGATAGCCCGAGAGGGCCTGACCCTCTCGTGGTGAGATCTACTCAACAACTCTAAACAATGGGCATTCTCGCCTTTAATACCCCGTTTTGTGTATGATTCGACTGCGTCTGTTCTGAATATTCGTGTTTAGTCTGATCGTAACCTGCGCCGAATCATCATTGGCTAGATGTTCGTGTCGTAACCATTTATTGTATAGTCGGAAATTAGCCAGCCAAAGTGTTTTTACTCAAGACCCATGGCATAAATTTAGAGGGCATGGCTATGACAGTTTATTTTATTTCTTCCTTCTTATATACGATTCTTAACTAGATTACCTCTATTTTTCAAGGTTTTATTTGTTTGAAACTATAACTTTAACGATTTTCTCAATAATTATGGATCTTAAATACAATAGTCTGTGAGAATTTACACCTTGTTTTCCTTTTGCCCACTTTTTCACCATTGGGAAATACAATCAGTTTATCAGTGCAGGCCATTTTTTTTTTTGCATTTTGAACGTGCAAAAATTGACTTGTCCAACTCAATTGTTTTTTTATGAATTCAGCAACCCTCAAGTTATCATTAAAAAAGCCTGTTTGCCACTTTTGCCTACAACATTCTTATTTTAAAAATTTGCTGTTTATTTTTAGACAGGCCTGCATCTATCCTCATTTGCACTGTGTACTTCTGGTTAGGTTGAGCATCCCTATTTAAAAGATTCTATTTTGCTAATAAACGTCCTGTAATGACTTCTGAAAATGATCCTTATTGCCCATTTTCAGAGCTTGTAAATTAATGCAAGTATGTGTACATTGTTACGGTCACCTTGACCAAGGCCCAAAACCACCTCAAAACTACGATTCAAACTCCTGAATAACTAGACAATACACTGATTACTTGATTACAATTTTAAACACAGTATTTATTTTAATTGTGTGTCTAAATCAATCTCATTCAACATCCGATTAGGTATCAAGATTTATCTATAATAAGGTTGTTAATTAATGAACTACTAAACTTACTAACTGGTGGTGTGCCTCGAACGCGGGCTGCAGCAGATTACTCTAAAGCTGTAGAACGTACAACAGAGTCCTTGCTGAATATTCCAATCCGCCAGCGCAAAAAACTTCAATTTCCTATAGTTGGACGGTCCACGGACGACTTGTCCTTACTGAAGAACACCAGCTCCTAAAATTGACCCCCCGAAGCCGAGGTCGCCTAAATATAAAGTCCACAAGTGCTGTAGCTTGTTTATCCTTGGATAACTCAGAGGCCGGCCACGGAATACAAAACTGAAGACGGCTACACAATCGGTCGAAACTACTGGAGCTGAGACGACTACGACAATGTCCATACGAAGACTATATTTGACTGTGCGGATTACTGTCGCTTCAACTTGAAGCAGACTAGGTGTCCACTGTCCTCTGCTATACTTTGAGCAAGATGTTAAGAAACACTCTACAATACTTGGAGTAAGATGTTATAATACTCTCCCCAACCCCCCATCTTCTCCACACCAGGGCTTTATATATCCTCTCCAACAATTCCTAGAAGGATCTAGTCCTCTCAATATGAGTCATGTCCTACATATAGTCCAATAATAGAAGTCTGGAAGCCTCTACCATTGTCCACATGTACTACTGCATAAGGATTTGGATCTCACACGCTACTCACTGACTGTGTAATTATACGAATGCTCCACCTATGGTCCAGACTCCTACCCCCAGTTAGGTTGATCTTCCTAGAATCCAGAACTTTCTAATGAAATCACTAAGTTTCTAGAAAGACGCTTCTCGCGGTTTTCTGTTTTCTTCTTAATCTTCTTTTCATCTATTTGCTTCACACACACCAGTTATGCACACAAACCAGGTATATTTTATATTATTATTATTTTTAAATAATTTACAATTAGTTATGTGCTAATTTCTGACTTAATCTTACTCAAGTGAAATAAATCTTGTCTAATCCGTGGGGCTGTAACAAACATAATCTTTCAGTAGAATTCTAAACTAAGGTACGGTAAAATAAGATTACAATCTGGAGTTGCAAAATAAAAGAGCGTTTCGGAATAAAGTGTTTCATTTTTTGTGATACCACTGCTTTTTATAAAGTTTGGAAACGCAGCCAATTTCTTTCTATAATAATTTTTAGAAACGTTCTCAGTAGGAGTTCTATACAACAAATTAGTGCTTTTGAGAAATTTGTATCCTCTCTCCGAAATATCTGTCGTGCCCATTTAGCTATTGTACCTAGACAATAATACCAAGAAAATAACCAAGAATTGACTGTCTAAGCAAAATAAGGTCTTATCGTGTTTGCTGCAAAGCAAGTACATCACGATTCTTCTTTTTCAGCTTGCTTCTTTCCATACTCAGAACCACATCTCCGGGATGTGTACAAGTATGGGTTAATGGCAGAATTTATGTGGTAAAATCAACGGTAACTGACCATAGCGTATATTAATGGCGGGCAACTAATTACCCTCGTTTGTACTAATATGCCCCGAGCACATATTGGAACCGCAAAAGAAGTCCTGTGGCAACTATGATTGCAACCCTTGTCGTTGCTTGATCCTGTTCTTTCCTTTCACGAGTACGGTCCAGCTTGATTTTATGCTTTTTTCACGGCTCTTTTATTTCAATATAGCAACCGAGAATTATTAAGTAACAGATACAGTTCAGTCCAAGAAAAACCTGTTGAGAAATACTACCAGTACTAGGACTTCAAAGTGCGATTTGAATACCATTTTTTATATAATACTTCTACATCTACGAGTATTTAGTTTGGACTCTGACGCCACCTCTGTACTAATTGTCTAAAGAGTACGGTGTTTGGTTAAGCTAGTGGGAGGACCAATGCATACATGCGCGGTAGCATAAACTTAAAGTTAACCCCGATAAAATGGATGGAACAATACCTAATGCCAAGGAGATAGCCCATAACACCAATGCCCAAAAATCACTCTTGCTGACCGTGTACCTATTTTTCTAGTGGAGTATGGAAAAATCATGGCAATAAATCTATCTATGCTTATACAGCGTTACGAAGAACACAGAAGCTTCACTGGATGTTATCGATAGTGCCCCAGCAAATTTACAGGTAATGCCAGATCTCCAGGTCTCTGACGTTGGAAAATACTCTCCGAAGTAGATGTCAGCAGACGGAACATAATCATGTAGATTCCATTAGCATCAGACATCGCAAATTGGTGAGTAAAAAATCCTGTCACTTTATTTTTTGGAGTGTTCTTCTTCTCAACAAACAATGGCTTTCCAAAAGCGCGTTTAATCCAATGACTCCCCATCAGTCCAACCTAAAACCCTATCTGACAACAGCCTATCACACGTGAGATATGGTGATCGCTTTTTTACTTGCGCGCTGCATGTGTTTACAACCGTTTGGACCACATAGCACTCACTATTTCCGGTTGACTCGCTTGTATTTCTGAATTTATACGGAGACCAGAGCGGAAAATGTCTCATCCTAATCAAAGTATGTTTATCAAGCTAATAAATTTAAGCGAACCGCAATGTTTTGGATATTTGTAAATATTTTTCAACTTGTTTCCCAGGAAAGTCAATCAAGGGAGAATTGACCGGTCCTTAAAAACGCTCAAAATCTATCCATGTCAATTGATTATTCTGAAAAGAACACATCAAAGTAAACAAGCCTTCAAATATCCCCGTGCTCAGGATTTGTATCTGGTTAGAATGTATTGATATTTGCTCCAAATTTGTGCAATCCCATGAAACATGTCATCTGTATTTCGAACCAGTTTTCATTAGTATACAGTTCTAGATAAGCGTAACTCATCAAGTTTGTTGAAAGGCCAGATTTCAATCCTTTTGTAATTGGTTTTCATAACCATTAATAATTTCAGGTTCTTTAAATCCGCAAACAATCCAATAGCATTTGGCTCAATTGGTTGTTATGCAATTTCAATAACGTCATCAGAGTTTCTATACCTAAAAATAAATCCATCGGTAACAAATTTCAAATTGGTTATTGTTCAAATACAGGTATTGCAGTTTTGTAAACCCAGAAACAATCCATCTGGTAATGTTCTAAGATTATTCCAGACAAATATAACCTATCAAGCCTATTCAAACCCTTAAACACGAACACGTTTATACTTCCAGTTGATTGAGTTCAGTATCAGAGTCGACAGTATTTTTAAAACCGACAACACACCAAGCGGTAACGCATTTTAATCGGTTACCTCCTAGATGTAGTCCTATCAGATTGTCTAAAACCCATCCAAACAAATCTACTAATGTAGTGACCATTGCCACGTAAATCTGTCACGTAGCGAGTTTTCAATTTCAAGCCATCGAACCGTACAGCCAGTTAATATTTCCACTTGTTCAGATTTGAAGTAGAGCATCCAAAATTTTGCAAACTGGAAAACAATTCCATAGGCAATGCGGTCAGGTTATTAGATGACAGTATCAATACTGATACATTTACTAAACCGAAAACAGTCCATTAGGTAATGCGCTCGATCACATGGCTATTCAACTCTAGATTTCGAGGTTTTTAATCCTGAAAAAGAAACATGGTAATTCCTTCCAAATGATTGTGCTGCAGGAAAGTGTGTGGAAGTTTTCTAAACCAAAAAACATTCCAATCGGGAATCGGTCAGGTTATTAGAAGACAAGTCCCATATCTTTTAGACATTTACTAATTCGAAAACAGTCCGTAGGGAATGCCGTACACACTTGCATTAGTTGCTGCCCAAATCTAGATCATCGAGTTTGTTTTTCAGATCCTTGAACAGAAAACATGTATTTTCTCCAAATGTTGGTGCCGCAGTAAAGGATTGAAGGTTTTTCTAAACCAAAAAACAAATCGATTGGTAATGCGGGTCAATTTATTAGAAGAC
Organism: Ophioderma brevispina; assembly: GCA_023653785.1. Classification (NCBI taxonomy): domain Eukaryota; kingdom Metazoa; phylum Echinodermata; class Ophiuroidea; order Amphilepidida; family Ophiodermatidae; genus Ophioderma; species Ophioderma brevispina. The sequence goes on along the minus strand of JAMKCH010020848.1, from coordinate 4,226 downwards.
AGACGTAGTTTCTTTTAAATTTACTAAACTGGAAAACAGTTCCAGTGAGAATGCCTTGAACCCATTGCTTGTGGAACAGTCTAGCAAGTTCAAGTTTTTTTCAAATCCTTGAAAAAAATAGGTAATCTTTCCAATCGATTTTGCTCCATTCAAGTGGAGGAAGGTTCCTAAACCCAAACACAATTCCTTGGGTAACGTGGCTTAGCCTGTTTCTTTCCAAAAGAAGAAATTTAATCTCTTTCAAACCTTGAAATATTGTAGCATTTAATCCTTCTGTAAAGGGAACTTAAAAAGAGTGGATGTCGATTTACGAATTCCCGAGGCGAAGCCCCGAGTGAATTTGAACTACTAATCCACTCTTTTTTAGAGTTTCCCTGACTTACCCATTGCTCACAATGTAACATCAATGTCAGTGACAACTCATCAATCCTTTGAAAACCTTTGCATATTCTCACCATTGAGAGTCTGAAAGGGTTGAAAGCTGTTAATTGGCACGATAAGATTAATTATCGTCTCGCGTTTCGAGTCCACAACATCAGTACTGTGAGATTGCTACTTTGCTACATGCACAGTGCATGTCTTGAAGTCTCAGGTACCCATTCAGTGGACATGATGGATACAAGTTAAGCGTGTTTCGAAAGCTCCCTTGCAGGCGGACTATTGATTTTTTGGAAATTAGGCAAACAATGTCACACCCAATATCCAGCCACTGCCGATCACACACTTGGGGATTACTATTAGACCGACAGCCGAATGTCTTTATACCTGAGTTTATACAGGACAATATTTAATTTTAATCCACCGGATATACACTTGGATACTTTACAACCTAGTTCGGAATGCACTTGCCCATGTTCTGCCAGGGAGGAATGATTTCGATTAATACCTGGGAATATATTAAGGCCACGGTAGCTATCAGCTACTTCTACTTCTACTGGATACTGCACCAATCCCTGGGTAGGACAAACCCGTCAGAAATCATACACTTGGAAACCTATTGAAAGACCGACTCATGAGAATTTATCAGGACAAGATTTACTTTTGAATGTACTATTCCCCCCGGAGTCATGGGCCAAGGATTACAACATTTACACATGTCCAGATTTGCAGTCTAGAAGGGTGCGTGAAATTGTTTTCATTTTATACCAAAAAGTGGTCTGGGAGGGTAGGGGCCACTCAACATTATTAACCATACTGCGACGTGTCGTAAGTATGGGTCTCATTTTCAACCTTCTGGTATATGAAATACATTTTTTATCCATTTTTAGTATAGTAATAGGTCCCTTTTTTTTTACAAATCTTATAAAATTTGTTGGAAATATACTGGATCAAATTTCCTAACGCTGAACCCAAACTTTGCTAATAACGTCGAATTTTTGAGGAAATGGCATATTAATTTTAAATTTGGCCATAAATCTACATTTCTTGTATAGCTCAGCTTTTTCAGCAACATTGGTATATGAATTAGGTCATGTTTGCGACTCTCGGATGACTTTCCCTACCCACAGCAATTTGAGACCCCCGTGAATTGTCCTCGGTTGCACGCTCGCATACATTTTAAAATTGCATTTATGACATTGCTTTTGTAATGTTTTGGTGTCTTATCGACAGTTTAAAAAAATGGGAAAGACGTCCATATTACCCTCCCCTCCTCGTATATACTTACTGTATACAAAGTTATTTTAATTTTGTCCTTATTTCATCAAAACGGAATAACCAGCTAAATAATTAAAATTTTATGTTGCATTTAAATTATGAAGGGGGTACATTATGGCAGTCTTTGCCAAAAAATGAGCCAAAATGGTAAATAACATAAAAAAAATCCAGGTAACATATTTTTTTTACTAAAAATACATGACTGCTGAGGGTTTTCGGGCAAAAGAAGCTGAGATAACCTTTTTTGTTGGGCCATCTCTATTCAAGAATGAAATGTCAATATAGTGGCTTTGTTCGTTACAGAATAGTCAATTGGGTAATTTTACCTCAAGTAACCCTACGTTTTGTGCCCCCTCTGCATTCCCCTAACACTTGTGAAAAACCCTATAGGACACTTGTAAAATATAGGATAACGTCCCCGTCCCAATTGGTTTGTTTTGACATCACATGAGGACTGGCCGTAACATAGGCTCATCATAATCCATAAATGGAAAATACAACTGATTGAAAATATTAACAATATTAATCACTGATTGAGCAACAATCCGAGTCCATGTAAAACTGCATTACAACTCTAATGATACTTTAACACGAGGCCTAAACAATAACCGAACTTTACATGATACCTTTTAAATTGAAAACAAGAATTAATCCGCATTTTTAAGAAATTATAGATTCGATAAATCCATCTGTTAGTAAATTAAATTCAAGCATAGGCCTAAAAATGTTATTAATATACAGTAGAAAATTTGACGATTGAAATAAGTTATAAAAATAAAAAATTTTAATTTTTTATTATTTGCTATTATTTTAAGGCCAAAACAGAACGAAGGTATGTTACATTTGCAAAATACCTGACAAAGATTGCAGGTCCTGAATAAGTTGAAGGGAAATTTATGCAATACATGACCATAGATCACCATAGAGATAAGACCGAATAGGTGAAATTTTTAAAATCAAACATGTTAACACTGATGCATCTCGTTTTAAAAAACAACACGTGTACAAAAATAATACACGTACAAAAAAATCTTTCAGAACAACAAAAAATAACTCTCTGTATCCTAAGTCGTTATTTTCACATGATTTCTGTTTATTAATTTTGTAGCCCCTTTTATGAATTCGTTCACACGTAATACCACAACATGGTCAATCTATTTACTAAATCGGGTGGGGGGGAATCATTGCTCGAAATCGTCTGTTATACCAATGTTAATGTGTGGTTAAATTCCCCGTGTTTCGTAGATACGAATCCACACTTTACTGGTAGATTCGTAGATACGAAGCTACACTTAGACATGATCACCGAATAGTCGTAGAAATTAGACCACGGTTTTATTAAATAGAGTGACGTCACTGCAATGGTTTAAAGCCTATTATTCGACGTATCATTACTATTAGGTTTTCTAAACCATAAACTAATCCCACCGGTAACGACCTTAACTTCTTAAACTCAATCAGAAAAAACCAGCTTATTGATTAAATCATGGACACTGGAACTTTACCCTCAATATCATTATTTGTTAAACGAGACAGCTAATATAATTATATCAATTGGATAAATTAATAGTTTTGAAACTCTCTTCGGTCGCAATGGAAGGCTACTTCTCTGTAACTAAGACTGGTGTCGCAATCTGATTCAAAATCCAGTCGGATCATTCTCTTCTAGTAGCTGTTGTTTTTTTAAGGACGGTGGAGTATGTCATGGTAACCTTTTACATCACCCACAATTGGTCTCATTACTCTTGAACCAAAGTTGTTATCCCTGTAGCTTTCTGGACACTTAGATATCCGGCTGATGTTGTCCCCACTCGCTTATGAAACACTTAAAATTGCCTAAAAGGTTAAGCACGAGACTTGTGTGAAGAAAACAATACTGCATGCGTCACTAGGTTTGTTTATCACCACGACCGTTTTGAACAGCTTAGTATTTAACTTCGCGTTTCAATGTAGCAGAAAAAGATTTCTTCGACGTTTTAGTTTTGAGGCCCGAGACCTTCAGAAGTCGATTCCTATCTGGAGTGGATAGTGAACTGTACACTGCACGTGTAATATGGAATTGCCTGGATGACACCTCCCTCTTTCACTGTTATTGTGAACGATACAAGGCGCCTGTGGTCCGTCATTTATGTTCCCTGAGGACTCCCCACTAATTGACTATACCCTTCACCGGTACTTTGTATTCACTACGAAAAATAATTATTGTTCTAACTTCAAAATTTTCAGAATGACCCTGAAGAATTATAAAAAAAACGTTTTCGCCATACTAAAATCAAGAGTGTTCAATGGCTTGAGGTGTATTTGCTTACGACATATGCTATGTAATGCTGAGAAACTGCTAATACGCTCAAGATTAATCGTGCATTGTCGATGGAGATATGTGGACGCGACTGTCATGTCAAAAAATGACGTAATCAACTTAAAGGTGCACGAGCAGATAGGCATCCATATATTGTGTCATATTTTAGCGATTTTCAATACAAGATATCTTCTTTATTTCAAATCAAAGATAGGCTGCCTTTCATTGCTCTAATATGAAATTAGAATTTTTCAAAATTTTTGTTCCAAAG
>JAMKCH010020847.1:0-104535 GCA_023653785.1 Ophioderma brevispina | reverse complement strand
GTGTTCAGGTGATGTAAACTATGTGGAATTCCATTTGGTCAGCCAGTGCAAGGTTATGTGTATGCATGATGTGTGTGAATGTCTATTTTTAGACTGGACTTTGTGAAGTCCAGTATATATTTGAGATTTGAGTTAAGTCTAGCCCGTCAGCAGTTGCAATCAGCTTTGCAGTATGGGGGTTTTTTTTAATAGCTATAGATTTATCTACATTAATGGTAGAATATGCGCCACACAAGTGCCAGGATTTATAATTCAATGCGAGCAAAGTTGATGTAATATTTATGTCGTCTTTGAGCCGGAAGTGGGGAATCAAAATTAAGATTCCAAATTGTGGACCAGATAGAAATCGTCGGTGATATTTGGATGATATTACTGTGGATTTATTATCGTCGATGGACTTAATTTAACCGTGTGTCGTCTGAACTGTGGGACAAAAGTTATCTTCAAAACTAAGAAGATCCAATGGAATTATTACCTGAGATTATAATTGTGACTTTGTATGCTTCATTTTGAAGTCTTCGCTGTGAGGACATCTCATACGTTGAACTGGCAACGCTTCTTATGGAAATACTGGACATTATTGGGGGACATTAGGATTCAATTCTGTTTTAAATTGTGTGTAATTGTGTAATTTTGATCTATTGTTAGTGTTTTGGACATACCCAAAATTTTTTTTTTGTTTTCTTGAACAATACAAATAATTAAAATCTGTGTGGTAAAATTTATATCACTGTGCACAAGGCTCAATTTATTTGTGTTTGAAAAATATTCTGACCTTGACGCCTACGAGACGTCATAACCGGTGTTGCCAGACCAGGTTCGCGCGCTTAAGCTGACGTTTGCTTTTACGGTTGCCGTAGATGGAAAGCACACGCCTGTGTCTTGGATGGATTGGCACGTAGGTGGTTTTAATCATAATAGGGAGTAAGTTCAGCCAAAGCTTTGGAGAGTCTCTCTTCAACAACTGTTAAGTCTGCATCTTGTCGCTTGATCCACGATCATTGCCCCATAGATAAAACGAATGCCACACCACTAGGTTGGTCGTTGGTATAGATGTGAACAGGAGAGGTGTGTGTGAGCGCGCTGCCTTGGGGTAGTCCACTCTTAAGCCGACGCCACCGGATCTTCTTCGCTCCTAGCTGGATAAAGAACATCCTAATTGTAAGTAATTAGGGTTACCAAACCCTTCTCAGAACCATGCGGATGGTTGAGTTAGGTTGAGTAGCATACTTGCTTGTTGTTGGATTTGCCTGACCGAAACCTGCTTGTTCTGGATGAGGTGTTGTCTATCACAGGTGCGAACGATTGTGCAGTAAACGTTAAGAGCTTGTAGGTACAGCTGAGGAGTGATATTAGTGAGCTCTTGGGATTAGATGGATTTTCCAGGCTTTAGGAGTGCCCATAAAGTGCTCTCTCCCCCTCCAGATCTGTGGGAACATGTGGGAAAATAAGGCAGCAATTGAGAAGCCAAGAAGCCAATTCTTGCGAAGGGGCCTAATGGCAGGTTTTTTTCAGCTTAAAATGGACCAATAATCAGTACAATACTCATGGATTTGTGTAAGAGTACATTGAAGTTCCCGAGATCTCTCTAGAACGAGAATAACCCTGTAAAACGCGTTGTTTTAACTGCAAAATTAGGTGTTAGGTACTAAAACAGTCAAATGCTTAACATCTACTTCAAAATGTCTAAAATGTAGACCTTTAAAATATTTACAGATAAGTTCAGATATTAAACATATTTTTCAAAATGTTTGTAAAGCGTGGTGCAAAAGTGTTAAGAAGAAGGATATCGTTTTTCAGAGGTGATCATTAATTACGTGAATCTTTACAACTAATTTGTTCAGGTTGGCCTTTTAAACCCGGTGCTAAAAGAAACAGGGATGTCTCCCCCGACAGTGTCCAAGCTTGCACGTTTATATATACTGGAATAACGGGACTACGTTAACACACATAAGCGCCCTCGATTGCATTTTGAATTTTCGCTAAGGGACGCACCATTATACTTCTGGTGGGGGGGTTGGAAGTTTGGGTGAGGGCAAGTTTTTTTTTCGTTGGCTTTTGGAGGCAAGTTTTTTTTTCTCTTCAAGTCATGGCTGGATTTTTTTTTTTGCCTGACTTGATGACGTGGTTTTTTTCATAATAGGTGTGGGTAAAGTTTTTTGCTCATCTTGGTGGTGATTTTTTGTTTTTAGAACTTCAACCCCCCCCCCTTGAAGTCAAATGGTGCGTCCCTATACACAACACGTTGTGATGCATGTGCACATATAGCAGCAGTGTATTATTCAAGAGAGACAAGAATCGAACCATTTGCAAAATAATTTCAAATCAAAAGGCTCTGATATCGGTACCTATGATATGAATTGAAGCAACAGGGCTGAAGCTGAAAAAACGATCGAAAGTGATCCGAGTTTGGAGATTTCCCATCGCGCAGGAGACACATTCTATTTGCTATTAGTTGTAATTTTCTTGGGCTAATGTTTATTTTCAAGTTGTTTTCGGGTCTATTCAGATAAGATTTCGTATATAAAATGATATATATATATAGTTCCGATCCCTATGAATCTCTCTGTACAACCAAACAAAATTTTCATAGGAAAGAAACACATACAATTTGAAATATTTTTACGCTTTATTTGGAAAGTAAGATTTTCATTGTAAAACATAAAATATACAATAGGTTTATTTTCTCTCTGGTAATGGCGGTTTTCTATCTCAAATCTCAGAATAAAATTTAGAGCGTGCTTCGTTTCAAACAACATGTCCCTATGTTTCTGCCATATTTTAGTACTTAACACTTAACTGCAATCTTAGCACATTTTTGAAGGAGCGCCCCCAATTTTTCAAAAATGTGAGAGTTTTACACGGTTGATTGGTAACTGGCTAGTAAACTATACCTTTGCATGGTTAAGCCGAAAATGTCATGTGTAAAACCACAGGAAGGAGTGCTGGGAAGAGAACCTCATATACACCCCTCTACTTCCCCCCCTCCCCCTCAACGCCCGTCACATACCTCCCTCACCTGTTCCCGATACATTATTATCGGGATCCCGTATAATTCAACGGATGATGGAAACGACCTGCCAAGTGAAATAGCAGGGAAGGAAATACGCCATGTAGTGTCTACGCTCATCCATTAGTGCTTTAATAGTTCAGGGCAAGTCACGTTATCAAGTTAGGGTTATTTTCTCGAGGTGGCACTATTTCATCATGGACGGACATAAACGTAGCATTTCCAGCTCTGCCGTTTACGTCCAATCTGGGATCCGATTTTAATTAAAAATCGCTTATTTTGTGATAAATACGCATTTTTTAGCATTATCGTTCGCAGGTATAGTGTCCTAGACAATTACCAACAAATCCGTAACTGTGCAAAAATAGCAAATTTTGGGAAAATTGGGGGCGCCTCTTCAAATAAATGGGCCATTATGCTTTAAGTGCCCAAGATAAAAAAAAACTTGCCGTTAGTGCCGGGGGGGGGGGGGTTCCTAGGGGACCCAACCCAGATAACCACTTTCACATGGGGGTTTGATCATGACACTAACACAAGGAATGGGAGGTCACGTAAGAACCACATACCCACAATAAAAATGAAAATCCGAACTGTGACCTATGACCTATGCCAATTGAAAATTGTCACTTCCGAAAGGAGTGGTTCGCACATTTCCATCCTCAGCAACTCAAATATTAAGGTTTTGAACCAAAATAATCATTATATCACTGTGGAATAACCACAACCCATTGCAAACATACTACCACTTGCCCCCACCCCACCTATAACCAAATTTATAAAATCTTTGTATTTTTCTCAGAAAACTTCAAAATCACCTTTGGTTTCCCATAGACTTACAACAGTTAAGAGCACAGTCATGGACAACAAAATTAAATTATGCATACAGCATATAAAAAGGTATTGATTTAAAGTATTATAATTATTAATTAAATTGCCTCCTAGGTATATATCGGAGGGCAAATTAAATCCCAGATTTAATTACTTTAATTACTTTAAACTGGGGACCCAACCTAATTATTCTAATGAAGCCATGGGCGGATTAAAAAAGTTTTTAGTATCAGGCAGAAAGGTATTCATAAAACAGACAATTAGCAAAAAACTCCTTGAAAAAATTTGATTGCGTAACCGGAAATCGCAAAAAAAAATCAAATGTGGGTACTATGGAACCCCCCCCCCTGGGCATGAAGGGTTAAGTAGGTTTGTAATGTAAGTGAAAGTGCCAGGAGGATCAACGAAAATATTTGCTTATAGAGCCCCCGTTAGTCATCAGTGGTCTTGCGAGTTGGCCCCGATTTCTGATTTATTTAGTCATCATAAAACGCAAGCATTTGGCCAGTACTTATGGACAAAAGTGTTCCCCTGTATTACAGCTGTCCGCGCGGGTCTGAAATACCCAGGTAGTTCCCAGTTGTCTGTGAGATCCGATATTTGTGCAAAACAGGAGTAACTTGTAGAAGTTGCAAACCAGCTGAATTCCAATCAATCAAAATTTGCAAAATCTCGGCTGCCATGTGGCCTAGATTACGAGATGTTTATTGTGGCAACCATCATATCTATTCACAACATCCCGATGTTGAATGGGAGTCAAGCTACTGTGACTGCTTTCAAAAGATGAGTGTTTGGTTAACATACAAATCCAAGAGCCAAAAATGGAACTTTCGGATGTTACTTTAAAGCGGTATACAGTGTCCAGTCTACGAGTAAAAAGGATGTTGGGACGACGTGCGATGACTTGGATGTATTTGGAAATGAGGACGAATTCGAAAAGCAGATACTTGGTAAAAAGGAGACGGATGACGAAAAATCAAGTGGGAAATCACCCGCTTCAACCTCGGACAAAGAAAAAGACGCATTGTCCGCGTCTGAAAAGAGCGGCGAAAATGCTGTCATTTCTTGACAGAAATTTAAATCTTCTTCATTGCGTATCTTTCGTACTTGGCTCCATCATTGGAGCCGATATATTTTTCACCCCTCAAGGTGTTTTAGTAAACTCAGGCTCCACAGGCATAGCGCTAATCGTCTGGCTAACATGCGGATTTGTGTGTCTGTTAGCGGCCGCGTGCTACGCGGAATTAGCGACGACTTTCAGAAAATCTGGCGGGGAATTTACGTATCTTTATGCCGCTTTTGGAAACCGACCAGCTTACGTTCAGGTGTGGATGGCATTGATTATAGGGAGAACCGGTGGAATGGCCATGATGTCTGTCGCATTTGCTTCCATTTGGGAAACGTCGTTTACCCTGGGTGTGGAACCCCACCGGATTATTGATTAATTTAATAGCAGCATTAACATTGAGTAAGTGATACGTCTGCTTTAAAATGGTTCTAAACCCGGGTATTTTTTTAAACTGATTATTTGTGGAACTTATATATACAGGTCATAAATTTTCACTGCCAGTTTAGTCACTAGTGGATTTATGGTGCCTAAACATAATGCTTCAAATAAACACCCTGATTTTTGTCTTAAAAACAAAATGGCAGCCAAAATAGCAATTCTTACTAAAAATCGGCTAAGACGTATATTTCCAAAACTTTTTACATTTCCCCATTTTAATTTAAAAACGCATAGGTCTTTGCTTTTCACAAAAAATTCAATGATGAAGTGCAAATGGCCCTCCACATGCCAGCTCCAAGACTAGTTCTGCTGAGCCATAACCTTTTTGTCTTTCATCTTTTAACATTTGGACATTATCGTGTATACACGATACACGATAATGTCCAAATGTTAAAAGATGAATGAAAGACAAAAAAGGTTATGCTCAGCAGAACTATGCCCAATACATAGGATTACCTTTTATACATGTATATTCAAGTTTGATCAACCATCATTATCATGCATATATGATGCCATGCATGTATATGATGCATATTAATAATTATATCATTTTCCTTGATTGTTAAATTATAGTAAATTTGGTCCTCTGATTACACATTTTCTATTTGGACGCGAGATTAGACATTTACACAACCAAGTGGTACATTAACATTTACCCAACTTGCGTTTAGTTTACCAATGTTGGGCAAAATTTGCCCAACTTGGTTTACCCCCGTAACATTTTACCCAGCATTCTAACAGTGTACATCGCACTAAAACTGATTGAATGTTTATTTATAGTTGAGCTATTATCGCATCAAGTTATCATTGTTTCTAAAAGTGACGGCTAATTGGTCAGATGATTGACATTTACGTTACAAAAATATCACTTAACAGCTTGTCTTTATTTTTAAACTGTATTGTGGGGGCATTATTTCAATTGCTCTAAATCGGCTCTAAATAAAAGGTGTTACAATTTAAAACGTTTGTACTGGAACTTGCGCTTTTGTAATCAAACTTTTTAAAAACAATGTAAAATTTTAAAATAGCTACCAGTTTCATGTAAAATACATATGGTAGTCGATTAGCGTTGCCACTTGTTCAGTAGTTTTTTTTTATGTTGGTATAGTAGGGGCCTATTAAATTATAATAAACTTTTGGGTCACCCTGATTTTTAATTTAAAACAAAATGGCTGCCAAAGTACCAATTTTGACCCAATGGGCAAAAATTATAACAATTAAAACACTGTAAAAAATGCCATATAAAACTCCCAAAATTGGCCACTTTCTTTTAATGTACAAAGGCATAGGTGTTGCATATACAAAGCAAAAAAGGTCTTTCTGTTGATCCGTAACCCCAAAAATTCGATATGGCTGCCAGAATTTGCTAATCCAAGTTAAGCATAAAACGAAGATCGGGAACTTTGGGGCTATCATTTTGCACAAACTGAAGGCCAATAAGAAATACAATTTAAATGATGTGTAAAATGCATTTTTGACGAAATTAATCGACTGGAAAATGCGCATCGTATTTCATGAATGTGGTAGCCATTTTTAATTGTCCACTTTTTTGAAGAATCGGTTGAGGATATATAGTTAGCAATAAACGTTTTAAATATTGTAAGGTACACCATTTAAGTACGAAATAATGCCCTACAACACAGTTGTTTAAATGATTACTGACGTTAATTAACGCAAATGTCAGCTACCATTTTTGAGAAACCGTGATAGCATTAGGCTTACATATGTTTTGGGCGAGGGTGCCTCGGGATCTACCCGCTCTATTCGCTGGTTTGACCTACTTTTCAAATAGCAGTGTTGCAGGAAGAAAAATTTCGTCCGTATATACCCTATAAAATCTCATGTATGATAGTTTATGAAATGTTGTGATTTTAGTCATATGATATGTGCTCAATAAGATACGCCCAGCGAAAAATGAACTTCATTTACAAAGAATATTAATGTTCAAAAGAGTAGAAATACAAAGCGTATCACACTTCCACACATGCATAACGTCTTGAGCGGGTGTGGAACTAAAAAACACGACGGGGGTGGTCGCGGTAACACTAAAATAAAACATGAATATAGAGGGCGTACAGGCAACAGGGGAGTGAGGCACAAAGACATCAAAAATTTGACCATCGCCATTTGGATTACACTAAACACGAAAATTGACAAAAATTATGAAATTAGTATAGGTTGTCAAGGAATATTTTTGTAATTTTGTGATTTGTGGTTAACAGCGTCTTTGAAAACGTATGAGTAATGAATTAACGGATGCTTAAAGGGGTATGGACCGATAAAGGAATATAAAGTTTCATCTTTATCGATCGGCTTCATCCCAAAACCCATGTAAAGTTTCGCCACCAATATGCCATCCATTTGGCGGTGCGAGACTAAAAACGTGATTTGTAATGACCTTTACATAGATGCGTATGACCTTTGATCTCATTTTTAGTTAGTATAGATATAGTGCAATTGCACACTAAATGTGATATTCGATTCAATACGATGACAGGTAAGATGTCATGAAGTAACGAAATTCAAGTTTGTATATGAATTGAAATAGTGCAATGGCCGGGGATGAACATTTTTGGAAAACATTTGAAAATTTAAGTCTTTGGGTGACAGAAGTAAATTGAAGAAACAAAATGAAGTCATTGGGTGACATTGTTGCTGAACGTGGGAGCTTTACATTTTGGGAAGGCTTGTAAAAGATTAAAACAAATGATTGATCACGTTGGTACGTGTGCCTAATCCTATAATACTTTACGTCCGTCGGCATGCAAAATATTGGAATTGCTTCTTCCAGTCCTGATGGTGAGTCTGAGTGGTCAATCTTGTGGTGGGTAAGTATAGCGGTGATCGTTTTCCCGAAAGAAGGTGTATTAGGTTATGGTGTATGTGATTGGTCAATTCTTCCCTTTAAAATCGTAAAGGGTTAAAATATTTACGTTTCATGTATGCCTCGGCTAAGTAGTGCAAAAAAGTCACATGAGTCAAAAACCCCCTTCCCATGTACCTTTTACATGGATATTTCCCCTTGACTCGCCCTTTCTTTTAAATGGATTTTTTATCTTTAGTAGCTCAACATTAAGTTACCAAAATCATTATGCATCGGTTACATTACGATAATATCCTTAAGAATAAAAAAACTAAGGGATATATTAATGTATGAGCGTTGTGGCGGTATTTGAATTCTTTTGATAATTTCAAAATGTTACTTTGTCTAAATCAAAGACAGTGTTGAAAATAAAATGGGAAAATCTGAAAGTTTTTGTTTGTATTTACAACGTGAATTGGAAATACGTAATTCTATCCGATTTTTAATAAGGAGAGTTGATATTTCGGCCACCATTTGTTTAAGTAAAAAATCAGGGTGGCGGTAGCCCAAAGCTTATAGTTATGCCAACAAAATACAATAGTGAAATGTGGCAGGAAAATAGTTTAGTTCTGAATTGGGCTGTAGGCCCCCATACCTCTCTATTAACCGAAAAGCTCAACAGAATGTTCTCAAAAGCATGTTTTAACCAATGAAGCTTTAGATCAGCACCGGCAGGCTCTAGGGGGGGGGCTGTTTTATTTTGATTATCGGGGTTTTAAACTTTTAAAGTGCCCATTTTTCTTTAGTGGTTAGAGCCAATTTTAGGATCTAGTTTAAGAACGTATGCACCAGTTTAATTTGTTTTAGTTGCTCACATTGGCCCGCTATACAGAGTGCCATGGGCCGGTTTAAAAAGGCAACTCGTTGATTACATATGCAATTGCAATTCTACCGAAACTTTATTTAAACATAAGATAATATTATTATTAACTACATTATATTAAAAGGACCAAGACTATATGATAAGTGGGAAAAAAAAAAAAATCGAAAGAAAAGTCGCCAAGATTATTTGAAATAAAATATAAACGAAACAAAATCTGGTTTGTCACTAATTAATTATGTTGAACACTTCTACTCCAGGTGTGATTATGTATGCGTTTGTTATATAGTGTATAGTTGTAAAACCGCAACGATCAATTTCAAACCCAAGGTCTTTGGACAAGATTTCATAACGGGTGGCGAAAACGAAAAGGAAAGAGTTCCAGATACCCCCCTATATAGATTTAAATGATACAAAATTATTTTTTAATATCGGCCTGTTTCATCAAAAACGTAATAAACAGCTCTAAAAATATTAAATTTTATGTTGCATGTAAATATTGAGGGGGTGGGTAACATATGGAACTCTTGCCGGACAAAATACATATCACACCCAGGGGGCGGTGTTCTCAAAGTGTTGGGTACCATGCTCGGTCCAGGGGTCTGAAAGTGACCCCTAAGGGACCAATTTTCAGTTGAAAAATATACCCCTAACGGGACCAAGTTTCAGTTAAAATATACCCGTTTTTCGGTTTTTGAAAATAGACCCCTAACGGCAGACCCAATTGCGGTAAAATTATTACCCCTAGCGGACCGGCTTTCAATACGTGAATAAGAAAGATACTTTTTAAAGAACCAATATATGAGGAAAAATAACACTTGTCTTGTACTACTGTAAGACAATTTCCCACACTGCAGCGTTATTTTACTTGACATGTTAAAGTTAATTTTCCCATGTTTTTCAATGAGACAGTTAGTCACATTTTACCGAAATGATACTCCTAGCGGGAATAGAAACTTGATTATGTGAATTGATTACCCCTAGGGGTAGGTCCGCATTTGCAGTTAGTCCCTCTTTTTTTGGAACGCGCATGGGAGGTACACGACCAAACACAGAACCCCCCCCCCCCCGGATATCAAACTTGTTCTTGCGCTCTTTTATTTGTTCAAATTATGATTTTGCAGAAGTAACAAAAAAACAGAATTATTATATTTGCCTTTTTTAAAACGAATATCCATGCCTCAAAAACTTGAAAAGGTCCTTGCATGGAAAAATCGTTGATTGCAAAGCTCTCCTACTGGACTTAGTCAAAAGAAGTTTTGTAACTTGTTATCTTTGCACGCGCACTATATCATAAAGGGAATGTTTATAAGAGTCATACTTATAGTTTCTAATGTTCCTCTCTACAGGTATCTTGTCTTTGTAAACTGCACAAGTGTCGACTGGGCTATAAGATTCAAGATCTCACTGGGATTAAAAGGATTAGCTTTATACTTATATTTAAAGGATTTGTTAGTATTTTCATAGGTAAGAACACGTATTTTAATGATCCTTAGGTTAAAATTGAGACATATACGAGACTTAATGGAATATCACTCACGGGAGCTATTCTGACTCAAGAAAGTACTTTAGTTATTGCCAAGTAAGGCGAAGCAAATAAAAAAAACTTTTGATTGTAAAAAGTAAAATCGGTTACTGAAACGTGGGGAAACATTACAATTTTCGAAATCAATTAAAACTCCAACAATCAACAAGGGAAACAAAACCGGTGATTGGTGGTGTGGTGTTGCGGTGACGGGCTTTGTATCGGGTACGAGGACGCAATACTCATAAAATCGGAACAGTCACCCGTTAATAATATTTTGTACCGTTCGTACGTACTATCAAACGTGATCAGATGCCGCGGTAGTAACTCAGGCTTCTGCGGTTGTTAACGCTAAGAATTGCCCTTTTGGGCGAGGGTAGCCTACGCGCTTTACAGCTACCCGCTCTATTCGCTTGGGTGTTGACCTACTTCAGATAGCAGTGTTGCAGAAAAGATTCGTGCAGTTATAATCCTCTAAAATCTACATGTATATAGTTCTGAAAATGTTGTGGCATTTCAGTCAATGGATAGTACTCAATAAGATCGGCCCAGCGAAACATGAAAAGTACATTACAAAAAAATATTAATGTTAAAAGAGTAGAAATTACCAAAGCGATCCACATTCCACACATGCTGACCGTCGTGAGCGGATTGCAATAAAAAACACGACGGCGGTAAACTACACTGGGTAATCGGGTAAAAATGTAAAATAAAATACATGATAGAGACTGCGGCGTCCTGTAACAGGCAAAGGGGAGTACGGCCAAGAAACCCAAATTGAGACATGGCCATTGGCTATTAACACGTAAAAACGAAAATATTGACGAAAAATTAGTATTATGTTGTAAAAGGAATATTTTTTTGGTAATTTTTTTTTACAGTTAGGTGCTGGTTAACAGCGTCTTAAATCGTTATGAGTGCCTTGACTAAAGATGCGTAAAGGGTGATGGCCCGATATAAGGATATGAAGTTTTGATCTTGATTGATCGGCCACTTCACCCCAAACCCCCATCTGTAAAGTTTAGCACCATATTTCAATATCCATTTGGCTGTGAGAACTAAAAACGTGATTTTGTAAGCCCATAGAGTACTGTGTTACAATTAATAGGTCGACCACAAATGGGGACATTTTCGCTCTACCTTCCAAACCAAATATCCTTTTGCCCTAATATTCACAAGGGCACTCTTTCCTTCCCCCTTTCCCTCTGGTAAATTGAGAAAAATACGGTGGGAATGACAGGTAAGATGTCATGAAGTAACGAAGGTCTAAGTTTGTATATGAATTGAATAGTGCAATGGCGTGGATGAAATTTTTGAAAACATTTTGAAAAATTTAAGTCTTTGGGTAACACAATAACAAATGTAAGAAAATATAAAGGAGGAAAGGGGGGGGACTCTTTTTCATCCCGCACTCCTCTGTTCCCTCATTCTTCTTTATTTCGCCTTCCCCCCTTCCCTTATGTTTTTTTTTTCTCGTACCCCCACACCTTGTCCTCTGGCGCTCTACATCTTATTCTTATCCGTCGGCCTCTTACGTCCTCTGCTACCCTACTTTGTCCCAGGCATCCCGTGCCCCAGCTTTGTTGTCTCTTTCAGCTCTTCCCTACCCCAACCAACTCGCCCGCCCTTCCCCTAAGCTACTTGTATCTTCTCTTTATTTCTCCGCTCATTCCTCACTCTCCCATTTCCCTCCCCCCCAGCTCGCAGTTATTCTAATGCATCTTCTCAGCTGCCCTCTTCTTAATGCACCCCTCAATTTCTTCTCCTTCCCACTCTCCTCCGCCTACCACCCACCCCTATCTACCGTCCGCGCGCCTCCTGGATTGCCTAACCCCCCGCCTCTGTGCTCTCATTCTCCTCCCCCATTATCTTTTTCCGTCCTCCCCCACTTTATTCGCCTCTCCCATAATTCTTCTTTCGATTTTTTTTCTTCTTTCCTTCCCTCCTCCTTCACCCCCCCGAGTCTTCATTCTTCTGATTCCTTCCCCCCGCTCGCTGCCTCCACTTCAGTGCTCCCCTCCACTTATCAAACCGTGAAAATTTTGCTGAACGTGGGAGCTCTACATTTTGGGAAGGGCTTGATAATATTTAAAACAAAATGTATTGATCACGGTGGTACGTTGTTCCGAATCCTGTAAAATGACTTGATGTCGTCGGTATCAAAATATCGGAATTGCTTCGTCCAGTTCTGCTGTGAATGACTTGTGAATCTTGCAGTGGTAAACTCTTTGGGGGGTTAAGTAGCGTGATTGTTTTCCCGATAAGGTACTATAGTATGTTCTAGTTATTGTTGATTGTCACATATTTCCTTTAAAAACCGTAAATGTAAGAGGGATATGAAGCCCGATGCAATCTGTGTTATGCTGTAAATATTTACGTTCATGTATGCCGCGGCTAAGTATGTGCAAAAAATGCCACATAAGTCCACTTGCAAAAAACTACCACAAAATGTCATCTTATTTATCCTTCCCTTACCTTTTACATGGATATTTCCTCTTGCTCGCCCTTGCTTTTTAAAGGAATTTATGTTGACAGTCAGGTTTTTGTGACACAAATTTTATCAATCTCTAAAATGGGAATGACCAGCAATTACTGATAGTGGCTTTTATGCTCTTTATTGGCTGTGGGGGGGCTAGGGTGGAGGGGGGTAGTGTGTGGGGGTGTGGGGTTGGGGGGGTATGTTCTTGGCTTAGTCGGTTGGGGGTTAAGGAAGGATGTATTTGTGTGTTTTGTCAGGGGGCAGAAATACAAATAAATAATAAAAAAAAACAACAACAAGTATTGTTAAAAAATCAAAGAAATGTCACATTCTATACGACTTACTGATGTCGTTTCGGATGCTTGTCAGCTATGTGTTCAGTCAAAAATGGTTACTATAGGGCGTTACTATACGGGCTTTCTTTACCCCCCTCTCCCAGCTCTTTCACTTATCTTCACTTCAGGGAGAGAGAGATTCTGTCAAGGGGATAGGAATTGTAATTGAAATTCGGTTCTTTCAAAGTACGTTTTTATTTGCAATGTATGTATATAGAAATTGTACTAAGTTTCTCGACTCCATCGTAAATTAAGCTGTGATTCAAGCAAAGTATTTTAAAAAGTCATTGCATACATGATTTTTTAAATGTTTATGCACAGTCGATGTAGGTTTTAGGGGTTACTATACACTGCAAAAAACGGTAGTGTTAACTTTAAACCATGGGGGTTTATTGTAACACCCTTTTGTAATCAATAGGGGATCGCACCCATGGTGTTAGTGTAAGTTTTGGGGTTAAATTAAAACGTGTAGTGTTATATAACACCAATTTTGGTGTTACAATATATTGATATGACACTGGTGTTAAGGTTACACCCACATGTCCCCCCCCCCGGTGTTAATATTTTTTTAAAAATGGTGCCAAATCGATACCACTGGTGTTAATTTAGGACCCTCCTGGAGTCAATACGGGACCGCACCCGCTGGTGTAAAAAATTAAACTTTGTTTGTAACATTTTATTTGTCTGACATTTTAGTAGAAAATGTTTGATTTTGTATTTGTGCTTCTATTGTACTGCTTACCATTATTTTAGGGCGAAGTACGAGTTTAGCCGATACACATCACAAAATAAATAGGATCGCCTGATGATGTCATACCGTCTAAAATACCTGTTGCTATTATAGTGGTCTCCTACCGCATACTCTGGATGGTGCACTTTTTGAGTTTAATTCAGTAGCTAGCTCTCATTACAGTGACAGTGTGTACCCCACCAAAAATTAACTCAGAGTTATAGTGTGTAATTTTCAAAAACTACCCAAAAACCGGAGTTAAAAAACGCGAGAGCCGATTTCTTTGAAACGAAAATAAAAATTTCTTCGTTTATGGACAATACCAAGAGGGACATTACCAAAACTGTCGTAACGTTAATGCCTGATATATTTTTTCTAAAAATGTGCTTCCGAATGTAAACACTTAGAAAATTATGGTGTTTAAATTGGTTAAATGCTAAACATTTAAATCTCTCACTGAGATATTAATAGCAAAAAGGTTTGTTACTAATTAAAAATTAGTCGTGCAAATCAAGTTGTGTTTATCATTCATACGAATGTAATTCAATGCTGGAAACATGTTTGCTATTGCTGGAAGATAACCTTCCCATATTTTAAACAGTTTTTATGATTACAAATACTTTTAATGACCTCTAAATTTACACTTGAAAATGACAAATTAATGACTGACGAATTTTAATTTGCTCAATGAAAAATTAATGACTAATTAAAGCGACTTTAGATCACCAAAGACTAGATTAGTTTGTCAAGCACAAAATATAAGATGTAAGCTACCCAGTGCGTCATTGACAAATGTCTTTTGACGAATTTTGTAATTAAAAAGTCCAATTTTAAGTTGTAGAAATATTTGCAATGATGAAATTTAATCCTAAAATCTTTTAAAAAAACATTCTTTTTAATTCAAACCACTTTTTAGCACATTTTGTGGTGATGAAAAAAATCTAAATAATGTGCCATGACTAATATTTAATAGTCAAAAACACATATTATATTTAGGGTAAAGACGAATCTTGTCTTCATTTAAAAAAACTTTATCTTTATTTACGGTGTTACAACAGGCGTGTACCGATTGTCCGTGATTAGTGGCTTGCATATTTATGTGTGTGATTATGTGTGTATTGTTAGGATTGGTCCGACGAACTTTCCTCCTCTTTAGATGCAATAGTGTTATACTTTTTATCACGTAACGCTTCCAAAATCATTTTGATTTGTGATGATATTTTAACATGCCATTTTTATACCATTAATAACTTAAAAATGTAAAAACAATAAATCTTTAAAAAACATTATGGTGTTCCAGACAAATATCTTGACGATTACGCAATTGTCTACATTTAAGTTTGTCCGAAACAATAGGTAGACAATCTCTACCGTCACGAAATTAGTCTGGAAAACCGAAAAAAGTTCCAGTTTTACGATTTGAATTATTGCTTTTTGTGGAACACTAGAGGTAGAAATCCAGTTTTAAGTTAGGATTTTTTTAGATTTTGAGGTGTTCATTAGCTCAGGGTGAAAAGTAAGGAATTAGTACTCAAAAGAGTGGAATAACTCCAAAGGAGCGACTCACTCAGTAAAACGGGAAATGGAGAAAGCGACCGATCATGATAAACTGTAGCACTATACGGCATACCTTGACTATACAAGAAACGGGGCTTACGGGGTTAGGCTCGGTGGATGACGTTATAGAGTCTATGGGGACACCGTCGGGATGTTTTGTCACCCCCCTCCTAAATTTGGGGTGCGTTGCATGCGTCGCACTACTTCCCGGCTACGGACCTAACCGAATCGGATAAAAAATAATTACAGACGGATAATATTTCATTCGATATTTTCGGAGTTTGAAGTTACGTAAGCAATCAGAGGAGGGGGGATAACATTGGATACCGTGCCGTGGTTTGTGGGGTATTAGCTAATCCTAAATATAGTAAAGCTGTAACTGAAGTAGGGTGCATTTTGTGATACAAGCATGCATTTTTCACAGTGTTTGCTACTACCAGATGGATATTTCTAGACATGGAGCCATTTTAGATGTGACCCCTAATGTCTGTTAGAGGGCGCGTTCAAAATGGCCGCCAAATCTCATTCATATGACGTGTTATGGTTAAAATTAAGAATTCAGAGATGCAATAAATGTTATTTATGGATTGTTTTTGATGGCACAAGTATTAAATAGCAATAACAATTGAACAAAAAACAACCTACGAAGTGGAGGGCACTTTTCAAAATGGCCGCCAAATCCTATTAAAAGGTGGTTGTTCCGATTTATGGGTATTGTGTTCTCTATACTGATATGAGAGCCTGGAACTTGCACATACACCCCATCAAGTACAGGGGGAAACAAACTTGCGGTTTTGGTGGTAGACGCAATAATGCATGTTGCAAAGCCCTATTCCAATACTGTGCTAAGTGGTTAACCACTTAAAACGGTGGTTTGTGTTATATATTGGGAATGAAATGGATTCGAGGGCTCAAAAGGACGACAATGAGAAAATACGGCATTTCATCTGATATCAAAATCGATACTACTCCCGGGTTTAAATCAGGGGGGTCCCAAAGACGATCGGAACACGCCCCTTTAACGCATGCGAAATGGTTAGTAGGCCCCCCAATACCAATTACAAAAAAAAAATTGAATTTCATGATTGGCGGTCGCAGTGAAGGCAATATGGCCACCAAAAAAATTGTTCCCCATAAAAGTTAATGTTGAGACTTCAAAATTAATGTTTCTCCTTAGTGCCTATGTTAAAATGTAGTTATAGAACCTATGCAATATTAATGTGGGGCAATTTGGTTTGCATCCAGAAATATATGATCTGTTCACCTGCCTGCTCTCTAGAGGCAAGTACCAAAGCACAAAAAACCCCCCCCCCCCCCCCCCCCCCCACCTGTATATACCATAAGTGTAGAGTAGGTAAATAAATTAGTATGTAATGCCAAAATGTCTACAACATAACCATTTATACAAGGTTCAATAAGAGGTCAATGATCTCTAGATTATCATCTTTGAATTCATTAATATTCGAAAGATAAGATTTTATGCTTGTATTTGTAGGTGAGTCAAGAATCTTAAGTTTTAGGGGTCACAGATAGTTGATAGGAACAGATAGCTAATTAGGAATAGACCCTCTCCCATAGATGGATGATTACCTGTCCTTGCCATGCAAAAACATCAATACCAGTATATACACATACGCATACGCATCCATTTCTGAAATTGTTTTGAGGGTCCGGAAATGTGCAAGAAGAACTTCGAGACATTGATATGAACTGGCCAAACTTGCACCTGGAGACATGGTTGCAATGGAAGCTAAGTACCATCGCAGTGTCTCGTTAAGCTCTACAATAAAGCAAGAACTGCGGAAGTAGGTCAGGGACATTGATGGCCCATATACAGGACATTGCATTTGCAGAGTTTGTTGCCTATATGGAAGAGTTTCGCCAGGAGGAAAGTGTTGCCCCGGTATTTCAGTTATATTATACAACTCTCCAAAAACCAAATAAGCCTGCTGACAACCCAAGAACTACCAACGCCCGATATCACAACTGTGTGTTTCCTTCAAACTCCTGAGAGGCTGATCCTGGCTCGCTGGAGCCAGTCGTCGAATCCCAGTTGCCAGATGAATAAGCAGTTTAGTCGTGGCCGGAGCACTGTCCATCAGATGTGTACAACTCACAAACTCACATTGAGGAGAGCTTTGAAATCGTCGTAAGGTAGGCGTCATCTTGGTGGAACTTACTACAGCATACGACACCGTATGGACCAGGGCCTGGCTTCCAAGCTTTCAGGACCATCCCGGATCGTTCGACTTGTAAAATCATCCTTGCAACAGTCGCGTTGCCCTCGGCGACAGTGATGGGGCAGAGCAGTCGACTCCGTCGTAGGGAAACGGAGTCCCACAAGGATCAGTTCTGGCTCCCATGCTGTTCACAATTGTATAGTCAACATTTTACCTCGAAACAAATCTAGACAATATGGCTACGCCGGCGATTTTCTCTCCTCACTCCAACAGAAAGCTGGACTGAAGTAGACAGTAGGCTTACTTCAGATATGGCTCTATTGCAGCATATCATTCAAAGAACCTGCAGAATAATAAGCGAAGTAGCAGCATCAAACATTAGTCGATTTAATAGCCCCACCCTACATACACCTACATCATACATTAATGGAAGGCTTATTATATCTACTTTCAGATTAGCATGATGTGAAATTGCCAATTGGGCAGAAGTGGTTGTTAGGGGCATTTTAGCCAAAAACATACATTTTGGGCCAAAAAAATGATTTTTGAAGATATGGTAGTTTTGACTATATATACACTGCCCCATTCTGTGTAAGAGGTTTACAGAACTATAATGTGTCCCAAATGCAGGCACAATAAGCTTACTACAGTTACAAAAATACAGTAGTATAGGCCGATATTGAGTCAAAATATACGTTTTCTCAAATTCCTGTTCTGAAACACCTGAAAAATAGTTAAACTTTTAGCTTAGCATCAAACGTCTGGTTATGCCTAAATGAGCGAAAATACTTGATCTCCATTGGCATTCGGATTAGGTATGATGTGAGTACTGGCAATATGCGACCAAAAATGGTTGTTGGGTCATTTTAGTCAAAAAAAATACATTTTTGGGTAAAAAATGATTTTGAAGATATTGATATTTTGACATATATATAACATGCCCCATTTCTCCGTAAAGAAGGTTTCAAGAACTATATTGTGTCTCAAAAGCTCACAATAAGCTCAAAGTTTACACAAATATACAGTAAGTATAGGCGGCATTGGGTGAAAAATACACGTTTTCTCAATATCATGTTTCTAAAACATCTGAAATAGTTAAACTTTTAGACGAGATTCAAACGTCTGTGTTTTATGTTCTTAATTGAGCTGAAAATAATCGAAACTACCATGGGCATTCCCATTAGGTATGAAATAGGGAATGCCAATATGAAGACCAAAGGTGATTTGGGCCATTTGGGTCATTTTAGTCAAAAACATACAGTTTTTGGGTAAAAATGATTTTGAGAGATGGTATTTTGACATTTTATTAACCTGCAACATCTATGTACGTCGGTTCAGAACTATTATGTGTCCCAGAAGCTCACAAAAGCTTCTAAATTTGCCACAAAAATATATAGTAAAGTATAGGAAAGTTAGCGAAAATGGGCATTTTTCAAAACTCTAGATTTCCAAAACCTGATAAGAGCTAAACTTTAGCTAAGCATTAAAACCATTTCCATGTTTATGTTCGAAATTTAGCAATAAATACTTGCAATACCATCCATTACACATGTCAAGTGGACTGAAGGTATTTTGGGCCACATTTTAGTCAAAAAACATCAATTTGGTGAGATAATAGTAAGAGCATGCCTTTCTTGTTAGTAAATTTTTAAAAACATCAAAACAAGAAAAAACATAAAAACAATAAAACAAATAAACAAAATACAAAAGTAAGTATAGGTGAGATTGATGGAAAATTTGTGTTTTTCCTCAAAATCATGTTATGAAAGCTACTGAAGAAGTAAAACTTCAAAAATGCCATATTAGCAAGTGTAAATTCTACCCCGCACCTAACAAGTATTGGCAATATTTGAAAAATGCCGTAAATATGGTTCGTGGTAAATTGACTTTTTAGAAATGATGTTTTGTCTGCATAGGATGTTACTGAGTAGCTTATTAATTGCACATAAATAATGACCAAATACGTACAAACTATGTATCGGCAGCAAATCTGAAAAATACCTTTTTACATGTTTCTTTGGTCTTGAATGATATCCCCTTGTCAATGGACAGTGACACCCCCCCCCTTCCGGGACCATGTATGTGAAATCCTTTGTTAAAGATGTAGGTAGAGATGGATTTTTATACGATGTTACATACTCTTCACTAAAGAAGTTAGTGACGGAAAATATGAACATTCCTGCTTATGTATATTAAACCCCAAAATGAATACTAAAAATGTATACAAACTTGTGTAAGTAGTGCTTCTATCGGGCAAATGGTATAGTCAAAACAGTGCCAAAACCATATTTGACTGTCAATTATTAGTTAAAAATATCGATGGATCGATTTTATTTTTTTAATGAAATTTCTATCTCTGAGGCCATTTTTTGTGAAATTTCTTAGTAAGTCAAAATAAATGAAATGTGTTGAAAATGAGCCCAATTTTGAAGCAATGTATCGGATGTCGGTGATTTGTGGCTGCCGAACACTTTGCATCCTTGTATGGCCCTGTCCGATGTTCATTTCATTTTTCCATATTCTTGTAAAGTGCTACAAAATAGATGTAGCAGAAAATAGAATGAATGGTTAATATGTCAATCAAAATTGAAATGCTTATTAATTTTAACACAATTGCCGTCAATTAATTAGCTTAATTTCTCAGTTGTATTTCAACATTTAAACTACTTGTAGGATAGTGGGACCGAGTTTTATTCGGAGGAGTCAGAGAAACAATGTAAACAGGAATTCACTTAATGTGAGTGGAAAACAATAAAAAAAGAGAAATTGAGAAAAATTTCTGAGGACTATCATGAACAAACTGCGAAGGCAAAGAGGAGAGGACAGGGGGTCGCCCCCGAGAAAGAAAAGGAATGGGCGGAAAATAAGGACATGGTCCC
The DNA here is from genome assembly GCA_023653785.1 of Ophioderma brevispina. NCBI lineage: Eukaryota > Metazoa > Echinodermata > Ophiuroidea > Amphilepidida > Ophiodermatidae > Ophioderma > Ophioderma brevispina. The sequence goes on along the minus strand of JAMKCH010020847.1, from coordinate 83,822 downwards.
AAATAGATCATCTTGAACAAAATAGTCATACTTTTTGTCAATATTGATGATACATTAGCTGCTTACTTTATTTTTTTTTTCTTTTCATGCCACAGTAATTGGTCCCAATATGTCAATTATATATTTTGCAATTAAATATACTTTTGCAATTGGTGGACTTGAGCAATAGGGTGTTTTATTCTTATAAAACCATTTTGATGAATGATGGATGAGATTGCTGCAAATTTGTACCCGAGGCGAACAGAAGCTGCCCGTTTCCTATAGCATATATCAGGGAGTTATTGATTATATATCATATGGCAGTTATTTAAACTGGATTTCAGAAAAAGAAAATGGCCCATTATTCGACATAACACCAATGCCATAATCTAAAAAAAAATACAATATCATTTTTTTAATTTGAATGAAGATTTCATAAAGGTGCATTTCAGCATTAAATGAACTTCATCTTCGCCCTCATTTAAAAGAGCAAGATTTACATACCTGTGCGCTGAAAGACTCTTGCATGAAAATGATGCTCCTTTTCTCAGTATTATTAGTGAATGAGCAGCTTTCTAACTTAGTAAAAGGTGATTTGCAAAGAATGCCCAAACAGGATGAGCAATTTCCAAACAAAATTAATCTTTGAAAAGACAAGATGCACACAAAAACAAGTACGACAAATATGAAAAGACAATATGAAAAGGCAAAACCTAAAAGAGTTCCAAAAGGAAAAAACACAGATTTTGCGGCAGGCGAGAGTGTATTTTCTTGGCCCCAAAATTAATTATTTAGTTTTTCCCCCCTGAAGCCCTCGTTACTCGTCCTTGGGCTTGTGGGCGTTACCCTTATCAATGTGATATAGGGGCCGAGTTATATTAAGTTGATTCCCTGAAGGTCTAGGTTATCCAATCAGCTGAGTTGAAGAAAGGCTGTTGTACCCCTCGGCTAACAAACAGCCCCTGGTGTTGTGGTTTCCGTTGTTAGTCCACGGCTATTGGGGCGCCGCTGTCTCGCGTGGTAGAAGGAGTGGATTCTACATTCGTTCCCTGTGATCCCACAGTATACAGTTTTTCCGAATTCCCCGTTTCTGTACAAAAACGCCTAAGGGGTGGTCGAACATTACCTGTTTCGCATTCGCCGCGCCTTGACTGCCGCCCGTTTCGCTTATGCATTGTCTCACTTCCCGGCCCCCCTGGGGTTTGCCTTGGAAGTGGCCAGTTCTGGGCCGATCGAGTTAGGTCTGGAGCACACCACAGCCTTCGTCAAAAAGTTGACCCTGACGTGCCCGCCTCTGGCTGAAATCCTCAATCCCGGGCTATTGGGAGCGGTTAGCTCTCTTGACCCGGGTTGATATCGCCCATTCGCCTCGTTTCATCTCGGACTGTCCACAGGCCCGGAAAGGACTATACTCCCGCTCCCGACGTCCCCCCCGAGGCCCAGCGCTGGCCATGTTGCCGTCTCTATTCGTGGGAAAGTTCCCTGTTTTGACCTTCTTGAGACTGTATCCCCGGCCTGTCCCGGTTCGCTTATCCATGATCGCGCACCCCTTCTGCATATAGGGGATCACGCTATAAGTTGCGCTTCGTGTCGTGTATGCTCCACGTTTGACCTCTCCAGTCCTCCTGTCCGGACATGTCAATGCAGACAGTGTAACCAAGAACGGGGTCTGCTGAGGGATTCTGACCATGTTTGTCTATGTAGAGGTCATGAAAAACGCTGCGGAGACCGCTCAGAAACATTGGTGTAGCCTTCCTAGCGTTCTCCGCCTCGCCCCCCGAGTTACGGATTTCTAAGAGGGGCGGGCGCTGTTAGGGATGAGGACCGGAGATTCAGTGACACGGTACTTGCCAAAAGGGTTCAAATTTTAGTAAAAATGTCACTTTGCAAAATCCCCCCCCCTCCCTTGAGGAGGTAAATTCGGGGAAGTCCCCTTTTGAAAAAAAAAAGTCGCCCCAAAAATCCTGTTTATGGGCCCGGGTGTTAGGTGAAGACAAAGTTACTCTCCAGGTCTCCAACATGCATTAGATACTTTGACTTAATGATTGCACTTTTTAAAGTTTTTATAGAAGACCTGCACAGTGGCGTAAATTCTTTTTGACATTTGGGGGGGGGGTGGGGGTGACGAAAATTAATAAATGAAACGGGATTTGCTGAAGATAAAATCCTTAAAGGGGGATGGCCCGATTTAAGGATATGAAGTTTTCATCTTGATAGATTGGCTTCACCCAAAAACCCCACCTGTAAGTTTCGCGCCGATATATCAATGCGTTTTCATGTGAGAGAGAAAACGTGATTTCGTAAGCCCTAGCAGTTTACTGTGTGGAAATTAACATTGGTCGACCAATTGGGATACATTTCGCTAATACCTTCCAAACAAAACATCACGTGGCCCTAGATTTCACAGGGTAAATGCGAAGAAACATAGTAGCTTTTTCTGATACCAAAAGTTGAACACGTCCAGTAAAATCTAGGGCTTTCTGGGGACGAGGTATTACGATCGGGCCATGGACCTTAAATGTAACTTGTACAAATGGGCGCGAAGCCCACGGAGATTTACCAAGTTTTAACACTATTATGGTAAATATGAGGTTTTTTGGCAAAGCACATGAACAGGCATCAACATTGGGGGGATGTCTATTGACCACCCCCTCATCAAAAAATTTGGGGGGATACATTCCCCCATTCCCTCCCCCACCACCGGATTACGCTATGGACTGCGGCATGGAATATGGACAGAATAGTCATGGAAATCTCATTGCAAAAAAGCTACAGTACTGCCAAAAAAAAAAACATACAACAACGACAAGGTAGGGTAACTATAACACATTCTACTTCCACAGATTTGATTCAAGTTGTAAACATATTATATCCGTGTTACAGCCTCAGTATCATAAATAAATGTATGTAGGTTGTGGCATTTTATTCAAGTGGATGTCTCGTCTGGGGTAAAGTGGGAAAAGTATTGTGCCATTATTTTGTAAAACGAGGGTGGGAAAAGCCGAGCTAAATTGCGTTGTGGGAAGGGGGTCCTATAAATTTTTTTTTTTATTTTATATTTTGTTAGCACGGATTTTATAAGGTAACGTCAAAACTCACCGTTATTCTATAAAAAATCAATAAACAAAACATGCAAATATGTTAAAAAAACCCTAAAATTAAAAATAAAAACTTTGTAAAATCGCCCACGTTTAAATGAACAGAATTATGTTAAATCGACAAGCATTTGTTAAATCACACAGGTCTGTTAAAATTGCATAAGAGTTGTTAAATCGCACACAAATCTGTTACATTGCATACAGTTTCCCTAAAATCGCCAACCAAACTACATCCAATAGCATAAGAATTTGTTACAATTGCCACGGATTTCACAGTCACATAGGGTTTGATTAAGTATTGAGAAATTATAAAAAAAATCTGGAGGATTGGAGATTGAAAGACCTTTTACAATACTCAAAATCGCATAAAATTTCAAAGAATCAATTGTTAATTTCTCAAAGTAAAGTATCTTTAGATTTCATAGACTGATTGTGATACACCTTCCCAGTGACATTGGGGCCCGCCTCCTTTTGAGCTGCTGAGGTATGACATAGTTCTAAAATCTACTACATATATACAATTATCTCAAAAATCATATGTGTTGCCCAGACGCAGGTTTTTGATAAATTGGCCTAATTGACATGCAACATAATACCAAACTGAATGCAATGGTATTCAAAGTATGTCAGCTAAATTTAGAGCATAAAACATAGATGTTATAAATGTGTAGCTAAAGTTTAAATATTATTCAGTTTTAGGAAACCCAATTGAGAAAAAACGTTATTTCAACTCAATACGCATATACTTTCCTGTTATATTTTGTAAAAATTGAAGTATATCGTGAGCTTCGGGGACACAAAAATAGTTCTGAAACCTTACTTAAATAGTGGGCAGTTATATAGATTGTCAAAAAATATCAATTCTCAAAAATCATTTTTTTTAACCAACAAAAGTATGTTTTGATTAAAAGGACCCACAAATCACCTTTGGGCTCATTATTGGCAGTTCCATATCATACCTAATCTGAATGCCAATGGTAGCTTAAGTATTTTTAGTCAATTTAGAGCTCTAAAACATAAAGTTTTGAAGTTAACTAACAGTCAACCATTTTTAGGATTTAGAGAAAACGTGAATTTGAGGACAAAAAGTATATTTTCAACCAATTATCGCCTATACTCACGATATTTACACAACTTTAGAGCTTATTGTGAGCTTCTGGGAGCAATATATGTTGAAACTATTTACATAGAGTGGGGATTGAATATAGATGTCAAAAATACATATCTCAAAAATCAGGTTTTTGCCCAAAAAGTAGTTTTAGATAAATGACCCAAAACCACCTTTGGCCCACATTGGCCGTTCCAAATCAACCCTAATCTAATGCCAATGCTTTAATATATTTTCAGATCAATTGCGTGAGAAATAAACTATGCATGTTTGAATGCTTAGCTAAAGGTGTTAACTAGTTTCAGGTTTTAAACATTGAATTTGAGAAAAACGCATATAGGGAAAACAAGATAGAATAGAAGGAAGGGATAGTTCAAAAAATGAGAAGAGGGATGGGGATTAAGGGGGACACAATATATGAGTTAGAAACCTATTTACAGTATGATGGGATGTAATATAGATGCAGAATAAATAACAATATCTCAAAATCATTTTTGCCCCAAAAGTTATGTTCGTTGCGCTAAAATGCCCAAAAACCACCTTCGGCCCACGTTGGCATTTCACATCATGCCTAATCTGAAAGTGAGAAATAATAAGCTTTCCTGATGTATGCTGTAGGGTGTATGTAGGGTGGGACTATTAAACTCCTAAAATAAGCCACTCTTGGAGTCCACTACTTCCTAGTAGCTGAAGTGAAGCCAAGACCTCTGCTATTGCCTTCCAATCTTTAACACCAAAGAGGCTCGTGTCAGCTAAAACCTCAAGGAAGCCGTCGCCACACCATCCACACCAACCTATCTGGGAGTGAGCTAGATCAGCAGCTTACTTTACGGCAGCATCTCGAGTCGGGATGTGTCAAGGTATCTTGGAGGAATAACCTCCTGTGCCGCCTGGATCTCTGGGTTACAAGCACATCCACCCTACTCACGCCCCGCCCTGGGCTCTGGTTCTACGCACTTCTGGGATGCATCCGAAGCATGTGTAATAGCTCTCACACAAAGAAGTTGGACGCAGTACTCCACGAGACGCATGAGACCATACTGGCTGCCGGCAATTGCACTTGCAATGCTTCAGACGAGAACATCACACACATATAAACATGTGAACAGGCTATGTTTGGGGCAACAAGCATCGTTGCCTAACACTGTTAAAGAATCACACAGCTTGGCGACCGATGCTGCGTCCGCCGCTTTCGTCGAACTTTCTGTCGGGACGCTGCTAAACTCTCCAGTTTCCCATTTAAGATCTTACAGACATTGAACACTGCCCTGGCTAGCATTTCCAAGACCAGACCAATTCACTCTACATTCACTCTCACACCTATGACAACTCCCACCTGGTAGCATCACTCCACAATATAAGGATGGGTCGCTTGAAAACAGGAAATTCGCACAGGAGTGGGTCGCTTCAATAGCAATAATGGACCGATGGGGGCTTCGACCATTTCCAGCCTGCCAATGTGCTCTCCATCACAGACTGTATGCGGATCTTATTCTCAATGAGTGCCCACCTTTCGTCCACCGGTCGATATAGACCTCTCAAACCCTAATCAGTCAACAGTGAGCTGGCTCCACCAACTTCAACATATTTAGCAGCTGCCTCATACGCAAGAAGAAGAACCCCTATGAAACAAAAGATGCAATGTTTGCCAGATTGAAAAGTGACTGCAATAAAACCATTTGGCACTGGATCACATTTCCGATACATAGTTGTCCATAAAATAACAGCAGATGGATCCGATGATGTATATCACCCTCCCAGTCTTTCACGCATTCACAGGGTGTGATACGGTTTCTGTATTTGGTGGGAGGGGGAAGAAGACGGCTTGGAACACGCGGAAAGCTTTCGCCTGAACTAACAATATGGCATTTGAAGAACTATTGCTTCATTCAGAATAACATTAGTAGTGCAACAATGGTCCAAACTCGAAGAAATTTGTATACTTGCTTTAATGAATTGCATGAGTGATGCTTTGGAAGTGAATGCAGCCACAAAGCAGCTTTCCCACCAGAAATCCGTAGTATGAAAACAAACCACCGCCCTACAAAGGCGCACCCTGGGGGAACACACATCAACGGGCCATCTTACCAAGCCAATTGTTGGACCCAAGCTCTTGGTCATGATCCTAAACTTCCAGATCCTTCCGACTGGGGTTGGAAAGAGAGGAGTGAGGACAGCGTGCAAGTATGGCAACCCCAACTTGACCAGCTCCAGAAGCATTCAAATTAGGTTATGAACTAATTCGCTGCTGGTGTAGCATCGCAAAATGTGCAAACTGCAGTGTAAGTGTGCTAAAGGCTGCTCTGAGATGCAACTGACTTGTGTGTATGTAGGAAAACCAGCGTGAAACATAGCTGTCTGAGTACAAGTCCTCTGTATCATTTAAAATTATGTAAGTTACATTTAAGGTGTGCTATACGTGTAATGGCATTACTGCAGTGGTGTGTAACCTCACCACTATAGTATTTAACAGAGCACACCGTTGATCGATATAATTTCAGCCTATAAACCATTGCCACACAACATCCACATATTTCTGTTAAGTGAATCACATAGTTACTATTATGTGTACCAGTTACCTCATGAGATTTTGGCTTTGAGAGAGGTTAGTGAATATTTAGGAGAAATTTTGCCTAGTATTATGTTCACACTTATCAATGTCAAGTATTTTTGACGTTTTTGTATTTGGCTAACCAAATGTGAAAAATAATGCTTGGTCGTGTACATTTTAATGCATATGGATTGAATTTAATTTAAAACCCTTGTCTAATTGTAATGGCTTTACTCAGACCTAATCTAAAAAAAACGGTTTTTTCTGCAAAAGAAAACATTCTAGGTAATTATTAATTGATCTTTGCTCTCCTAATTACAGCCTAAACATGTTGAAATCGGTTGTTTAATGGGTTGGGTGAGCCATCAAAGTGACGATGTGGGGATAGGGTTAAGCCCATCCTAAACAATGGGAAAGATCCCAAATGACCCAAAATCTGGAATACAAGCTCTAAATAAGGTCTACACTTTAAATACATGATTTTCTTATCATATAATAGGTTGCAATAGTTCTTATCTTTCCTCTTTAGTCACAAATCTGGCGAACCAATGCTTGATTACAAGATATTCACCCGAAAATCAGCCTCTTTGATTAATTTGTGTAAATTTGGGGGGGGGGGGGGGGATTTCAAGGAAGCCTTCACAGTATGACGTCATTGTGAGGCAATTCAAAGTCCGTTGGGACTGATTGTGGCATCATTGGATAGGAGATTCATAGCTATAAGAAGGTATCAAAATCAGCTTCATTGAGTGCTTGGTATGATTTCCTGAAGGGGTTGCAGCAACCCCACACCACCGTCGCTCGTCGTGTTAACAAAACCTAACTCCGTTAGAACAAGGGTTAATAACTGGAAAATAAGGTTATAGGGTGAAGGTACCTTTAAAGATCATCATATGCAATGGTCTGACATTGTATATACAGGAACTTTCTATGACAGGTCACATGTATACAGACAGGCTGAGAAACAATTTTAATCTTTGGTATTAAAGATCTTAATTTTATCACATTTGATACAAAATCAGGGTCACATCTAAAATGGCTCCATGTCAGAAAACAAAGTTTAGGGTAAGGTACTACCACTGTGGAAACTTTCATGCTTTTATCAAAAAGTGCACAATCCTTCCATTATGAGAGTTCAGCAGCTACACTAATATGCGGTAAATCGTACACAGCCAAATATTTGAAGGCCTCCATGAAATTGCATACACTCTAAATTTTACAACGGATAACGTATAGTTAAATGGTTGACCCATTTGTTTTAATCTAATGATACTATGTAGCCAAAAATCTTTGAACAGACCGGTTAAAAAGAGTGCTTATTTGACATTATATATCTCATAAAATGGTCTTACTATTAATTTCGTTGCGGGAAAAACGCTTGTAAATTGTTAGCAGACGCTTGCGCTTTGATACAATAGTGCTTTTTTTATTTTCAGGTATGATTTATGTAATCATGTTAATATATTAGTGTATGTCACTATTTTTTTCATATTGTCCCCCGACAAACCAAGCACATGCAACGCATGCACAATATCTATTTGTATGTGTATAAATAAGAAATGAAAAGTATGTACCTTCAGTTTTGACCCAAATGGCACCAAGGTTCATTTTGTAAAGCAATAATGACTAATTTGCAGTCTATATATACACACAGATTTATTAAAAAGTTCTTTTGGCTACATATCATCAGTAGAGTTCAACAAATGGGTCGACCATTTGTACACAACTACCTATCCGTTGCAAAATTTAGAGTGTATGTCAGTGACCTTTTAACGCAAGTGAACAAAGAACAAAACGTACAGAGAGAACGGAAACCAAAACACTCAGCCTAACACACAGGAAAAAAAGTTTGCCAATTTTATTCAATTAATGAGGGAGTATACAGAAGGGTCTATTCTTCCATGCAGAGTGTCAAAATTTTCTCCCACTACCGCGATCCTTACTATACTAAATGAAGTTGGGGTGGTAACTGAGTACTCTGGTTGGGTAACCACCGAGTTACTAAAATAAAAAAAACAAACAACACACATACGGTGGCAAGGTAGTCGAGGACTTGCATGATGTTATTGAATTCAAACTAGTCTTTTTTAGTCTCACATAATGACATCAAAATTGTAGTGTAAAATGTAGGATATAGTAAAGAAGTTTTAAAATTGTTTAATACACTACATTTACCCAATTAATAAGCTATGGCTGCGAGTGTTTGGTCTCCATATCTGCTTAAAATCTTACTGACAATAATATTAAATATGTGATAATTAAACCTGGTGAAATTGTACATCTTAAAATTGTAAAAACTATTTTAGGCGTTCATCGGAAGTCTTTGATTCATGCAGTTAGAGTGAATTAGGTAGTTAAACCACATCTTAAATTTTCATGGAACCCTGGCAATAATAATAATATGCCGGGTTATTTTATACGCGAGGACATTCCACTTAAACGTGCTCAAGGCGCTGGGCATGCGGCAGGCCCTGAAAAGCGATCAGCACATCAGAGAAAACCATAATACCAGAACAGATTATGCGAAAGAAGATCGATTTTAGAAGCAGGAGGAAAACGGGAGTAACCGGAGAAAACTGCGGGAACGAGTATGGATCGTGAAACCAAAAGTCACTAAGCCACCGAGAACGAGACCCCTGCCACACCTCATTGGTGAAGGCGAGGGAAGATACGCTACGCAAACCCGTTCACCTATATTGGCGGAAAGCGGTTACAAATGATTTATGCTATAATTTTGAGCAATTCCATTGATGTGTAAAATCATGGATCTACATTATATGCTATCTTATGACTTGGGAGAGACTTATATCTGATTAACACATCAACTATTTCTAATATTGCCAATAGTTGGTGGTCTTGTAAGTATTTATAGTAATTATGGTAGCTATATTAGATTGCCTCGCGGTAAATTGAGAACTTACGCCCTTTTAAAAAAAGGATTTGCTTTAGGACGAATTATGCTGTATTTATACTAAGGATATTGCAGATGAATTCCAAACATATGGTTTGCCAATTACATGTCATCGGGATAAATTATTTCTTCCACTAGTGATATTGCTAATCTTAATTTGTTGATGAAAATCAGGTTTTTAATACGGTATGTGCTAACGACTATGAATACTTTCTGTGTAGTCAGATTTTTTAAAGATGCTTGTGAAAAAGATACAAAACTATGTTAAGCCAATAGGTTCAAATATAGACCAGTTAACATCTACGTCACCTCTTTTTGTTGACTGCAATATGGCTGCCAAATCGTTATGGTCCATAGTATTAAAATCTAACAGATACAAGGCCCAGTGTTAACAGTCAGGCGACCAGTTCAAGATACCAGGCCCTAACAGTAACAAAATTGTGTTAAACTGTCTTATAGTTTTTCGTACTGTATGTTTGTGTTTATCTATACATTGTATGTAATATAATGTTAATATTGTTTGTTAGTTTCTTGTAGTATTTAAAAAAATTTGTCTATTGTCTATACATTTTCAAATGACTATCATTTGATGAGTTTAAGTCAAATAAAGATAGATTTCATTACGATATAAAATTGGGTTTCCGAGTCTCGATAGGATATTTCAATTAGCAGCATTGTGGTTAGGTTAGATGATGACTTGGTATTTAATCATTTTCCAACTCGACAAGGTCTACAAATGGCTCAAATTACTGTGAAGTCCCTATTCCCTGGCAAACTTGCCCGAGTCCCCGGGTGCCAGATAGGGTACGATTCCAAAATTCTGGTCTTGATAGGGGTCCATTTGTACAGATTTGTATCAGAAGCAATGTTTATCTTGTTCATTTATTTTATTCATTTACTCAATAAACACCCTAATCTTCTCCTCAGAGGTAAAATATTCCATAACCACACAACGGAATAATGGAGGAAAAGACACACTTGGGAGTAAGCCTACCTGCTGATGAACGTGTACAATCAGAAATGGCATGGCAATCTTGTTATCATTTCTTTAACCCTCGTCTCCCGAAAGGGTGGTTACCCCCTTCAGATTTTTTCCCGGCTTGCTAAAACCCCCCTTTTTGGTGCCAAATTAAATGTAATTGTCAATTGACATTTTCCGCTCCTTTTCATCCAAAGAACATCCACCGGGGTATGGTAGTCCATCCAGAAGGACCCTCGTTCCTCCCTGTGTCCACCCCCCCCCCCGTGACTTAGCCACCGAGCGAGAAGCGCCTCGCGCTACGCGCTCGGTGGCTCTGTCAGTGGGAGAACGAGGGTCCTTCTAGATGGACTAGGGTATGGGTAAGATACAAGGTGATCCCAAAGTGAAGGATGGGGGGGGGGGGTGGCGGTGGCGGAGGAATACCAAATGCAGACTGCTCAGCACTTGATTTTGGTACCAATAGATAGCTATGGTCCTCCTCTTTCCATCGATACCAAAATGAGTACCAACATGCCTAGCATTACGTCATAATGACGTCATAAAGTTCGCATGTCAGCAAAACTGTCAATTTCCATAGACACACATAGGGAAAATTCAATTTTTGGCCAAAAAAAGTTACGAATATCCGATTTCCATGCGGTTTTTGGCTCTAGTTGATAGGAAATAACTAGTTTTATATAATGAGAGCACTTAGTGCTATAATAGTGTTTTTGGGTCGTTAAAATGCGAAATATCAATTTTCTACCCTATATTCAGTATTTTCATACTTTCATAATGTGGATTTTGGTACTTATTTTGATACCAATGGAAAGAAGAAACCTTAAGCTATCCTGTGGTACCAAATTTACAGGAATCGGATGTTCAGTAACGAAAAACACGCCCCTCCCTCTTCGGGAGTTTTGCTAGTTACAAAAAATGGCTCAGGTAGACGAGGGTTAACAAAGCTGGTTTATTTTGGAAGGACACCAAACAAAATGCTTCAATTTTTGGAACGATTAAATATGTAGAATCGTTTGGATTTTGCAAGCAAAGAACACTTGTCTAATATGTATAATAAATAAATGTTGTGAACAAAAGGTTCTAAATCTGTTCTCCATGAAGAACCTTAATGGTTCTTGAAAGTTGCATGGGATGATTGTTCAGACACCTTTTAAAATCTTTTAGAACCTTAAAAAATCTGCAAATGGTTACAATTTTCAATAACCCTTTTTAGAAGTTCTATAAAGAACTTCTCTTGAACCTCCAAAATGGTTAGACAATTTAAGAACTATTCTGAGAACCAATAAAGGTATCACAGATGCCAAACGGGTCTGAAAAGTGTCTGCCGAACCATTTTGGTTAATTTCAAGAACCAGGGTTCTCCTTCAGACCTATAAAAGATATAGTTTTCAAACCTTTTCTTTTGATAGTGTGATTTTTAATGTAAATACTTGTTCCAATATTGATATAAATATCTGCTCTGCAGTGGCGTAACAGGCGGGGGGGGGGGGCAGATTGCCCCCCTGACGACTTTGGCCGGGAAAAAATTCGCAAAAATCATGCTAAATCAGCCGTTTTTAGCCCTCTGACCGGGAAAAATTGGCCTTTTGACCCCCCCCCCCCCCCCCGAGAGGGAAAATTTCCCAAGACTGGGAAATTTGCCCCCTCAGAGCGGGCAGGCCCGTTACGCCACTGCTGCTCTGATTATTGCTTTAATCGAAATGCATTTACTAAGTTTGATTGAGCTACAATTCTAAGCATAACTTATAAATCCATGGCATGCTATTTAGAGTGTATATTGCCATATTTAAAACTCTCGGTGAATTCAGCATAAAATTAGCACAATAACGGCTACAGTACCATTATTTTACGGTCTCGAGTATGTCACTGGAAAAACCGGTTATTTTTACGGTGAAATACCCGTCAAGTCTATTGCCAACGTTTTACCGTTATAGAGGGCTTGCGTTTTCTTCTACAAGTGTCTAAAATATTTTGGAGTAGGCCTAATAAAATGTTTGGAATCTTTTTTTCAGTATTATTTCAGATTAGCCGCACTTATTGAAACAAATGCTTCGAAACAACCTCAAATCGCATCTCAACAATTTCTTGCCCCTATGTCAGCTTGAGGCGACAGATCACAAAATGACTCCAGCCATTCGAATACCCCTTAAGATCAGCATATAAAATCGTCTTATAGGTATTACTGTTACATTAAATAAGGAAACCTATGTTTGAACAGATGCAAAATTTACTAAAGGATACAAAATTATTTTATACTAATACTGCCATATAAGCCTATTTGCAAGGACACGAATTCTAAGGGATTGAAAGTTACTTACGCCATGGATATACTTCCTTAATTTACAATACCGTAAAAACCTCGCTCGGAAAAGTCGGTTATAAATAGATTTACGGGGAATACCTGCAAATCTTACAGGGAAATGCTCTTAAAACGATAATACGATAATTTGTAAAAAGAAAGTGTAATAATGTAACGCCAAAAAAGTTCTTGCATTCAGATTTAAAAAAAAAAAATAATAGAAAATTGTTTTGTTTTGTTTATTAAACACTTGCAGGCAAACATTAGGATTCCTTATAGAAGAGGTAAAACATCCAAATAGGTAAGTTTGGTGCAGCACCCCCTCCCCTTAAGAAATGGAATAATCGGAATCCTTGCTTTGCACACGACAGTATTCGGCCACTCTATATTTAAATCACTTTACCACCAATTAAAGGTACTATCAGTGATTTGCTAAATCAGAAAAACGAAAAAAATATATAAAAAATAAGTTTGTGCATGTCTGTAACTAGCAAGTACGGGTATCCTAACATGCCCTGCAAATGATAAGACCAGAAGCAACCTAGATAAGGACAGAATCGGATAGTTTAGTCATTACTTTGCGTGTCCGTAATTCCGTATGGACACTTAGTACAACAGGTAATACAGGGTGAGTAAAAAAAAACTTGACCCTGATTGTGTCCGCCATTTTGAATTTTTAAATAATATATATCTAACATATGTGGTATCTGCGAAAAGCTTATTTCATTATCTTTAATTTGCTGCAAAGATCATTCCAATCGGTTAAATATAGGCCGAGCTACAGTCTTTCGAATCAAGAATCTGCAGTGAATAAATAGCCTGATTTCTTCTGGACACTGATTTCCTTCGCTGAACGCCGTTCATTTCAATGTGAATCCGTGGACAGAGCAGAGATCCGACTACTTGATTCAAACGACTGTAGCTCGGTCTATACCTAACCGACGTGAATGATCTTTGCAGTAAATTAAAGATAATGAACCCAGCTTTCAGATGATCTCAAATATGTTAGATATATGTTACTTAAAAAATCAAAATGGCGGACACAATCAGGGTCAAGTTTTTTTTTTTGACTCGCCCTGTAGAATGGCGATTCATATCTTTGTCTGTCAATTCTTCAGTTGGAAAAAAGTAACTTATGGGAATTTTACATTATCATTCACCATGTTCACTTTTAGGCTATATTCCTGCAATGAAATATTTTGACTCTTTCGGGAAAATCACTGATAGTGTTTTTAAATTGCCTCGTTTTCAGCAAGTCCATCTTGAACGATATATTCTGTGTCCAATGTTAAAGTAAACACTCTGACAAAGAACTCCCGAATGTTGGATTTTACTTTGCGAAACGAAACGTGCTTACTTCCGTGCACTTTATTCCGTCATATGTAACTTGAAGCGTGCTCAACGGAATAAAGCTCGTACCATACCAATGGGTGCAGTGAGCCCGTTTCGTTTTGCAAAGTGTAATAAGCCCGATTGTTTTCGAAAGAGGAAAATATGTCCTGCTGGCAATTTACAGCATGCATATTTATGAAAAATCTACTCCATGCATCACTGCTGCGATGTCAAACATGTTCACGATTAATACAATCCTTCTGAATCAACATAATGTTTATCCACTGATTTTCTGGTTTATGATGTATACTGTTAGATACGTATATTAGAATGTGTAACTGGTACTTGGTTACTAGGTTAATTTAAACTGATTAGATATGGATAAACCAGTCAATTGGGTTATCCTCTCAATAGATGGGATCCATTTCTAAATCATACAAATCGGATCAAGATTTACCCGTCAATAAGATTATCGTTTCAGGAGAATAAGCCTATTATCAACTTACTAGACCTTGGTGTTAGTAAATTAGTGGTACATAGTGTTTTAATTAAGAAAAAACAGTGTGCATTGTTTTAATATGTAAACATTAATAACGCTAAATATTCTCAAATTTGCTGATTAATTATGCAAGTCACATTGAATTATTTTCTCCACGTGTATGTAAAATAATAATGTTGCATGTTGTCTTGTTCAGCGTGTCCAAGCGCGGTTAGTGGCTTACAGGGCTCAGGCTACAGACTAACCTGTAAGCGACTCACAGGGGAACTACGCCTGAACAAGACATGATTTTCTCCGGCAATAGTCAGTTCGACTCCTTTATCTAATAAAGTCTATTATTTTGTCATTTCAGAAACATTCCGTTAGCCATGTTGATATGTCTTCCTTTGGTCATCTCTCTTTACTGCCTGGTCAGCATAGTGTATTCCTCCGTTCTTTCTCCTGAACAAATCATGTCTTCTAACAAAGTAGCAATTGTAAGTTGAACATTTTAAACTCTAAGGCCCCTATTCGTTAACCGATCGTTAATCTTGGAAGTAGTGAGGTGGATAAGTAAGAATTTATTAAAATTATGAAAAAAAGAAATATAGATATGTTAGTTTGTTAGTACAGATCGTTATAAATTTATTTTGATATTATACATGTTATATGACAAATGTGATGCATTTACCGTAGTTTTTACCCCCAAGCTACCTCATGCACTTTTGTTTAAAAACACCTTTATGGAATACCCGCCCATTTATGCATATCTTGTCACTCTCAGTCGTTCTTTGACGCCCTTCACACTTATGATACCCTGCGCAAATTATCAAAGTCTAATGACGACCAGATGGCATAATATATGGCATGTTGAAAAAACTTCCTTGCACTCACCACTTCATGGCAACTCTTTTAGTAAGCGTTTGCTGACGACTTTGTTTAAAACTCGCCATAAAAAGCCTCATCAGCGCTTCATCAACCGCTTTCAGCCCATACTAATATCTATGTGATGTCCTCTACAGTTGAAACCAACTAAATGCCGATCCCTTTCATTATCAAGTGGCCAAACCTACCTCAGTTATATTATTATTGACGGTGAAGTGTCCCATCAGTTGAAAATGAATCCCCATATAGGACATCGCCGGATAAGGAGAGAAGGAGGCCTCTATAATCATAATAGTTATATTTCCCCATAATTGTGAGTTTGTAATTTGGAAAATACTTCTCATGTACGCAAGGTGTTTTTTATCCCCAAAATACACTTGTGATCAAGAAAAAATGAGGAAAAGTCTGAGAAACTTAGGGGAATGCTCTCTGGAAAAAGCAAAGCTTAGAGCACGCATCCCATTTCAATGAACATGATTTACTTATATGAAGAAGAAACAGGAGAAGAAACAGGAAGATGTTGCATAGATGCCCTTTGGTCATGGAACTTGTAAGTGACGCCTATAGATAGGACGTTTGTCATTCATAAGCTACAAGAGGCTACATGAGGCAAGCCCTTTATAAAACAAACCCAAAAAATACTTATAGCTTATGCTGCTAAGATTTGGATATATAACAGTCATCACACCAAGCAGACTCTGAATACAAACACAATGGCCCATGACCGCGTTATTTATATCATGAGCAAGTTAACTAAACTATGAGCTAAGTAAAATTACAATTCCCATGGCGCCGCAGTCATAACTTTATTCACGATGTTTGAGCAAATACATCCCATGTATTTAGTAGATTATGATACCCAGGACGTGCATGGGAAGCTGTTTACAGGTAAATCTAAGACTATCCTGACAGAGGCCCTTGGTAGATTATCCATGCCATACCATATTGTGATATGTTGTGGTTTGTATGTAAAAAAGTTCGTTGTTGTTGGGGCCAATTCCAATTTAGTGTTCCGGCCCCCCCCAGAAAACACAAATGCAAAAAAATGATGTCCGTTTCCACCCAAGAAACCAGAAACGCCACTCACACATATGTTGCTAAAATATATAGCGCACACATCCTTGCAACGCGGCATTGTGGTTTCTGAGGGGTTGGGGAAGGCGTCCAAATATTGAAATTTTATGAGTCCATGAGCTTTATTATAAATTTACATAAACACCGGACTTTTGCTGGAATTTATGTAAAGGGATTTTTTTGAAAACCAGCAAAAGGTAAACTTGAGCATGTTGCTTTTAGTAGCAAAACGTTTCAAGTCCATCCGGTCTCATAAAAACTATAGCGGGCGTCATTAATTCCTTATCGGCGATGTCCTTTCTGTGTTCTCGTATACATTTCGCAAACATCCACTGATGTCCTTAAAGACATATCAGTGATTTGCTAAATCAGCAAAATTGAAAAAAAATCATCAATATCAGATTTTTTGTATGTATTTAAAAGTACAGGTATCCTAACATACCCTGCAAATGATAAGACCAGGAAGCAACCAATAAGGACAAGATCGGAGTAGATTTTATTCATTACTGTCCGTTCGGACACCTTACTACAAAACCGTAATTGAAGGAGAATGTATTCTTGGGGAAACACTGCCGTTCTTCTTCCTTCTGTCAATTCTACAGCTGGAACTGGAAAAGGTAAATCTTAAGAAATTCTACCAGGACTTATTCCTTCACTTTGAAGTTATTCTCTGCAAATTTCAAAGATTTCAAATCACCTGATAGTGTGTCTTTAATTACTTATCCGACAAATTTACGAACGCCCTGGAAAATATCGCGATTCCCTTAATTAGGTCGGATATGAGATTACAAGTATGATACCGTTATTTTCTTCCATCACTCCTATACCACCTTACAGTGTTAAGATATTTGCTCAACACACCTTAATTCTCTTGGTAATCTTACCAATCATTTTTATATAAAAAATGGTTTGGCATCCCTTCATCCTGGTAGTCTTGCGTTTTAAATAATGCCCATGGTCTTAATATCAAATCTATTATCCCTTTTATACCTCGAATGTCATACAATTACCCATTTAGCCGCTAGAATCAAAGGTGACAATTTAGTAAATCTTTTAGATTCTCTGGAATTGAGAGGGAGTCGAAATGGAACGAGAAAAGAATCTATAACTGTGCAAATGTGAAAATATTTTTAATGAAGTTTTAACTTCAAAGGCGAAATCTCGTAATCTTAAACAAGCCAAATCTTTTGTCAAAGACATTATTTCTGATCAATGGCTCTTTTTGGAAAAGAACACGTTCAATCCCGTGCAGTGCAAGGCAGTTCCGTGAAATCTGTTGTCTTTAGAACTTCTGGTGTTATTGGCGTAGTATCATTTTTTAATCTTCCCGAAAGGGTATGTAAATTTCCTGTAAATTCAATCACTGACTGTTTGTCAATAAACCAATGGTTAATCTTCACAGATGGGAAAGTCCAGCACGAGTAACTGCAGCATTGTAAAAATAGAGAAACTTTGAACCATGGTCGCATTGCTGTAAGACATTCCCTGATCAAGGGCGTTTCACCTGGCGTCATAACAACTTTCTCATTATATAGACGCATTTACATCCACGGGTCACTTCTTCTTTTTGTTGCCTGCGAATCCATGCCTGCGAAGCGTTTATGGCCATATATTAAAACTCTAACAGATACATTGCCCAGTGTGTAACCCGTCAGGCCGACCTAGTTCAGGATACCCATGGCCCTAACATTTTTAACAAACATTGGCTTGTTACCCGGGGGGGGGGGGGGGGGGGGGGGGGGGGGTACACTCGCAGTTTTGACGGTATCCGGGGGGATGATTCGGCTCAGTGGGTCAATTTTTTTTGTCATGAGAAATCTCTAGACATGGGTCGTATTTTCAATGGAATCCTAGACATGGTCCCCGTTTTTTTCCACTAAAAAATGGCGGCTCGAAAATCTTAAGCTAAAAATCGAAATTTTTCTGGGGCTCTCGCATGCGAGCCCTAGAAAATTTGAAAAATGGTGGGTGTATATTTTGAAAGCAAAATACTTAGAAATGGGTACCTTTTTCCTTACCAATAACCCTTAGAAATGGGATAAAGGTGCAACGCCTCAGCTGGACATCCCCGACCAAACCAAAATCTGAGACCCCCACCACCCCCCCCCTCTTTTATATTTTCCCCCCCCCCCTTACCGCCCACCCCCCCCCCCCCCCCGGGCTGTAACTTGGTCTATTATCAAAGTGGCTCGGGCTGGAGTTCAAATCGGTGAACCCTCCTACACTCACACCTCACGATATACCAAGTCTTCCAGGTCCAGGTTTTCCTCAGGCACAACTATCATCCCTATCCCCCACCAATTAGCTTATACAGGATCTCTTTGTATTTGTTTGGCAGAATCTTCGTAAACTCATAATTTTGGAACTCTATTCGGTCCTTTTGAACTTGGCATTAATAATGCCCATATTTGGTTATATAAAGTCGAATAATAGCTCTTTAATTTTCTGACATCCGGGATAATCACTTCGAAGTGACATACTTTGTGTCCGATTGCAGATATGGTCCGTGGCTTCATTTCTGAAGACAACCTGAAGAGGTTAAAATAATTCCACTCTGCTGTTAAAAAATCCCCTATCCCATTTAAATCATTTAGAGATAATCTGTCAAAACCTTCCGTCATCTCCCTTTGTTATTTATCATGCCTAAGATGAGGCAACCCTGGAAAGTGCAATATTTTAGAAATTTGACCTTGTATTTGTTAATGTAATGTGAATTTTTAATGACTGTAAGATTTTAAGTTTCTTTCGCCTGCGTGACAGTAATAAGGCCTTTCCTGGGCTATTGTTATTCCTTATTGTGTTTATGTTTGTTTTGTTAAATTGGTATCATATAAAGTGATGATTAATAAATAACACATTACGTAATTACGACTGAGTGAATCCGTACTATAGGCTTGGTACCCTTAAGAATCCGTATTAAGTGTGGGATGGTAAATGTCAATGAAACAGTTCCCGTCGGTAATGTTTGCTGCTAAAGTGATTTTCTTCTGGCTGTTTTCATTCAATAGGGACTCAGGCAGTCGAGAAATGATGGGGGTGGCAAAAATTTTCGCTGTTGCCCCGTCCTCAAGGGGAGAAAGTTACTACAGGGAAAATTTAAAATGAGTCAAAAATGGGTGTTTAATGTACCATAACAGTGTTTTCTCCTTATACGGATAAAAAAAAAAAGTATATATTTGCCTAGGTTCAGAACCTTAGTTAAAGCGCTATAGCCCCCGATAATGGTGTCCGGTCATCGGGGTAAAAATTACCCATGCTCAGATTTTGTTAAAATGGTGATAAGTTGGTTGTATTGTCTCATGTCTCACAGGTCCACAAATGTAGTATTTTACAGTGGTACATTTTGGTTGGGTAATTAACATACAAAAATGTACAAGCGCAAGGGTCTACAGTCTATGGGGGTCCCCAGAATTTTCCCTGGATTTCGCAATGGGTATATCACACCAAAACAGTTAAAATGCATTTTCTTTTCAGTAATACACAGGAATCATTGGACACCACTTTTCAACAAATCGAAGCATTTACCCCCAGGGGAACCTTGAACCATATGGGCTATACCGCTTTAAAACTAAAGGTGGAACCTAGGCAAATATATACTTATTTTTAATCCTTATGATGAGAGGAACGCAATTTATCATTACAACACCATTTGCCTTGAATTTTTATTAAATTTTTCCCTGTATCTTAACATTTCCCCCCCTTGCAGTAGGGTGCATCAGTCCGCAAATCTTTGCACCCATCATTTTTCTGACAGGTTTAAGGCCCCTAGCTAAAACCCAAACGCATAAAATCATTTTAGCAGAAAATCCTACGGAATCACACCACACCCACACGATATAGGTAATTTCGTTAACAATACGTTATATTTGGTTGTGTGCTATGTTTCCAATATTTCATTTCAATACAAATCAGTCCAATATTTGGTAAAATCCAGTGGTGATTAGGCTAGTTTGTGATTCATGATGATAATGGTTTTTAAAATACTATAAATCTACTTTAAAAGCAATGACAATACGTACGAGTAAGTAACAGTTTTTCCACAAGCAGTTTCTGCACCTAAATACACAGTTAGATTATATCAAATATATTCACAATACAATGTCTGCATGTTGTTTTAGCAAACAATAGAAATAAAACATAAGAATTATTATTTAGAAGGAGATGAACTATATAATGTTCTATCAGAACCAATGACAAAGCGAAACTCAACCCATGCAACGCGAGATCAAAGTAAATATACCACCCTAGAAGTAATATTATAGTCGAGTCGCGTGATCGTTTTCCGCGTTGTTCGTCCCCCTGAGTTTTGGACCTTCCAATAAGTCGGAGAGGGTCTCTCCCGGGAAAATGAAAGAAATCAAATATGCAACGTTGCCAAACGATAAGAACACCATAAACGCCTATAACGAAGGACCGGGATCGAACCGTGTATTTTTCGTCTTTATTTAATTCAATGCTCGCCAGTGGGGTGGGGTGGCCTTCCGAGTTTCTAAACTCCTCAAAAAAGGAGATTTTTCAGGAAGGTATTTCTCTTTAATTGAAAATTTTATTACACTCTATTGCATATCATGAAAAGCGCAGTTATGTCTGCTGTACAATGATCACACCAACATCATAAGAATTGATTTTTCTTTCATGGTTGCGTGACATCCGTGGTTGAATACTGTAGGTCTGACAGAAAAAGTGCCAAATTTCAGTACCTGTACTCAATTTTTGGGTTCCTTAATTAAGAGTGTTAGGTTAAACGGTGATGTGCCCAAATTGATAAGTTTGCTGATGGCAGGCCCACTTGAGTTTCTTACCCCCGTCATCCTCAAGTTACTCATTGACGATCCTCCTAGCACATTGTTGACTGGCATTATCTCTTGGGTACTGCTATCGTGCGTCGTCCCAGATTGAGGACATACAGAAATGGCATGGCATAGAATATGGTCCCCCCGAAAACGACAGCATGATTTCCTTCAATACCAACAAGTCTTGGTCTTCCCAGTTTCTAAGGGCTTCTCCACCAAAAGCTGTCGCTCTTCCAATGCCCAGACAGGAAAACGTTCACCATGTCTCCTCCAAACGTTGTAACCTCTCCCATCCACTGCCGAGGCAAAAATCGCATTCATCTGAAAACATGAATTCTGTCACATGTTAAATATTCCACACCATGTGCCGACCCCACCTAGCCGGGCTCCGATCCCTGATAATGAAGGGCTTTCATTGCTGGCTTCTCAGCAAGTTAATCGTGGCTCTCAGGTTGAACTTGTGTCGCTAACTGCCCACAAACCGTGCATACAATTCAAATTTTTGAAAAATCGTTTCCAATTCAAAGAGCAGAGAGAATAAACCTGTTTTTATATGGGGTGCTGTCGCCCAAGGATCACCGCTTCTCTTCTGGTCTTAACTTCCCATAACCAGTTTGCACGGAATGGTGTTTTCCATTTTGATACAGCACTTGGGCTTCCCCAACATTGGTTAAAACTTGATTCTGGGATAGCCCGCTTTCAAAAGTTGCCCCATGACACAAGCTTTCTGCACATCTCTGATACTCGTGCATTATGAGATACTGAATAACCACCCTTTGACATTTTCCTATTCAAAAGGACCGCGGGTTCAAAGCAAACCCAATCCTCTTAAGCTGTGTAACCTGTGTAGCTTTTAAAAGCGCTCTTTAACTGAGGTATTGAAATTGGCCCTGTCTTTTGTCAGACCTACCAGTATTCCAAAATGAGTGTCACACCCCATTAAGAACACTTCTTATGATTTTTGTGTCATTGTACAAGGACAACGGACTTTTCACTTGATATGCAAAGTGTAAAACAAATTTTTCAAAATTAAAGACAAATTCTTGTCTGAAAAAAATTTCCAAACTTTTTTTGAGGAGTTTATAGTAAGTTATTGTCCTTAAATTTTCATTTGACAACCACTGCAAAATTTTTATTGGAAGAAAGCATTGTGGGAAGAACACTGTACCACCTCTTCAATCATGTTTGAAAAATATCAACATAAAGGATTTGTGGTTAGAACCAATTTGGAATTGAGAGTGTAATGACAAACGTGATATTTTTGTGATATGTTCCCAATAATCGAATCTGATAACAATCATGTTCCCAATAGTTTTGGTAAAATCAGTGTGATGGATAGTTTGTGATTCATGATGATGAATTGTTTAAAATACTACTTTAAAAATCATGACAATACTTACGAGTAAGTAACATTTTTTCCACAAGCAGTTTCTGCACCTAAATAGCACAGTTAGATTATATCAAATATGATTCATACAATGTCTGCAGTTGTTTTAGCAAACAATAAGATAATGAAAACAATAAGAATTATGTATTTAGAAGGAGATGACCTATATGAATGATTCTAGCAGAACCTATGACGAAGCGAAACTCAACCCAATGCACGCGAGGATCAAGTAAATGATACAACCGAGAAGATTATTATAGTCGATTCGCGTGATACGTTCGTCCGTCCCCCTGGAGTTTTGGACCTATCCAATAAGTCGGAGAGGGGCTCTACCGGAAAATGAAAGAATTCAAATGCACGTGCCAAACCAGATAAAGAAACTCGCCTATAACGAGAGGACCGGGATCGAGACCGTGTATTTTTCGTCTTTATTTAATTCAATGCTCGCCAGTTCCTCCGAGTTTCTAAACTCCTCAAAAAAAGTTAGAAATTTTTCAGGAATGTATTTCTCTTTTAATTGAAAATTTTATTACACTCTATTGCATATCAGTGAAAAGCTCAGTTATTCCTCTGTACAATGACACCAACATCATAAGAATTGATTTCTTCATGGTTGCGTGACATTCCTTTGAATACTGGTAGGTCTGACAGAAAAAGTGCCAAATTTCAGTACCTGTACTCAATTTGGGTTCCTTAAATTAAGAGGGTTAGGTTAAACGGGATGTGCCCAAATTGATAAGTTTGCTGATGGCAGGCCACTGAAGTTTCTTAACCCTTTCATTCTCAAGTTACTCATTGACGATCCTAGCACGATGTGGACGGGCATTATCGTCTTGGAGTACTGCATATCGTCCCAGATTGAGGACATAAGAAATGGCAATGGCATTAGAATATTGTCCCCGAAAACGACAGCATTGTTGCCTTCAATAACAACAAGTCTTGTCTTCCCAGTTATAAGGGCTGCCTCCACCAAAAGCTGTCGCTCTTCCAATGCAACAGACAGGAAAACGTTCACCATGTCTCCTCCAAACGTTAACTCTACCATCCAACTTCCGAAGACAAAATCTGCATTCATCTGAAAACATGAATTTCTGTCACCATGTTTAAATTCCACTACCAGTGTTGCCGACACCACCTAGCCGGGCTCCGATCCTGATAATGAAGGGCTGTCATTGCTGGCTTCTCAGCAAGTTATCGTGCTCTCAGGTTGAACTCTTGTCGATACTGCCCACAAACCGTGCATACAATTCAAATTTTTGGAAGACAATCTCCAATTCCAAAGAGCAGAGAGTAATAAACCTGTTTTTATGGGGTGCTGTCGCCCAGGATCAACCGCTTCTGGGTCTTACCTTCCCATTACCAGTTTGCACGGAATTTTGTTTTCCATTTTGATACAGCACTGGGGCTTACCCCAACATTGGTTAAAACTTGATTCTGGGATATGCCCGCTTCAAAATTTGCCCCCATGACACAAGCCTTCTGCACATCTGATGCTCGCGGCATGATGAGATACTGAATAACCACTCTGACATTTTCCTATTCAAAGACCCGGGTTCAAAGCAAACCTAATCCTCTTAAGCTGTGTAACCCTGTGTAGCTTTTAAACTGAGGTATTGAAATTTGGCACTTTCTTTTTCAGACCTACCAGTATTCAATTGAGTGTCACACAACCATGAAGAAATCAATTCTTATGATTTTGGTGTCATTGTACAGAGGAATAACTGAGCTTTTCACTGATATGCAATAAAGGGTAAAACAATGTTCAATTAAATGAAAAATTCATGTCTGAAAAAAATATTCCAAACTTTTTTGAGGAGTTTATTAATATTTGGTCATAATTCATACTTGCAACCACTGCCAAAAAATTTTTATTGAAAGAAATGCATTGTGGGAAGAACAACTGTACCACCTCTTCAATCATGATTGAAAATATCAACAAAAGGAGGTTGTGCGTAGAACCAATTTGGACTGAGAGGTATGCCAAACTTAAAGTTGCTCGTTCCCCTCACCGCGTTCTGGTGCGGTGCTCGCGGAATTCGCTTTGCTGTACCTTTTGAATTTCAGGGAGGGACGCTTTAATCAGGCTGGTTTTTTGGCTTATTCTATGTTCAAATCGTACCATTACAGGTTTGATTGTGTGGAGACATTAGCCTCTTGCGAACGGATTTTAAACAACCAGAGTTCTGCTTTGAAATTAAGTCATTTGCAAATGAGTCATCGTTTACCATTTACCGTATTTCCTGAAGCTGTATAGTTGTTTTGTCAAAGACAAAATACTGCTCAGTGTTCAGATTTAAACTAAATCCCAGAACAGTGCGATGTAACTAGAGAGCTATACTGAATTACTGTTCTAAGCAACATATCGCTACTTAAGGATTTATTATAGTTAAGAACTACGTGGCCCTACAATCGATAGTACCAAATACACCTTAAGTGCTAGAAGATCGATCAACTAGTTGGAGGTTTTTATGATAATAACAGGGTGTCTTCAGAAAGTTGCATTTTCAAATCAAAAAACTATGTTAACATTTGAATGTTTAAATAAAAAATTATAAATTTAAAAAGAATCTTTAACCACAATTATTTTTCAATATTTATGCAAACCAGCACTCGATTCGGTTCAGTGATTCAGTAGTTTGAGAAATAAGCGATATGTAAAAACATGTCAATAGACACTTCCTGCCAAGTTTTGTAATAAAGTGAGTCAGACAGAACCGGAGAGGTGAGAAATTAATCAATAACTCTTCATTTCTTTCATTTTATTCTGTAGGACAAATAAGATAATGATATTTTGCACCAGGTTCTACATAAATTGCACATACATTACAAATAGTAAAATTTATTTAGATTTTTATCTTTTCTTTTGCACTTAAACATATAATGAAGAAATTTAAGGAAATGTCAGGACATCTTCAGTTTTTTTGACAAATTAATGTTAATAAATCAGGGCTGTCGCCAATCCAAGCGAATTCCTTTTTTTTCCTGTTTCATTAATTTTTAAAATTACATATCATAGGCAGCTTTCTAGAAAAGTTATGCCTTGAAATTAATTATTTGTCTTGGATTAGACGAAGACTTCTCTTTGATTGACTGCAAATGTGCTGTAAAGTTTGGACGGTTCTCCGCCTTCCGCGATCTGTTAAAATTTTGACTTGCCACCCCCATTTCACGCGTTACTTCTTAACATTGTTGAAGATTGTCTTCTTGCAAAGAGGGTTTCTGGGGAATCTTAATCTCAGATTCCTGCCTGACAGAGTAATGTTATGATCAGTTCGGGCATAATATCTGAAAAACCAAAACAAAAAACGCCCTTGTATGGGGCGACAACTGTGACCAACACTTTGTCTCGTTGCCAGTACTTCAATTACATGAGTATAGATTAAAACTCGGGAATTTTGAATTTGCACTCAAATCATGCTTTATTATTTTAAATGTAGAATCCACCGTCTTATTGGAATACCGTAAGGTTAATGATGTCTAATTTGAATACAAAACTATTTAATAATCTTTATTGTTTCAGTTTATCACCTGGTAAAGTATAATTGATTAAACTTCTCAATTCATTCTATGCCGTGCCACCCTAGTTAAACTAACATATTTCACATTTTCGACAGATTTTATTGGTGTGTTTTCTAATAAAGAAGATCATTCTTGTAGTACCGTTTTGGTGTTCTGTGGATTTTTGTTATAATTGTTTTACGGTTATTCGTTATTATATAAAAATGAACAAAATGGCTTGAACTCACAAAAATATTAAAACGAAGGCCCAGTTCTTTGGGGATGAAAAAGGAAGACAAGACTAAGCTTGAACGAAACACAATCAGCGGTAGTTAACATCAAAATTGCTTATTGTGAGCAAACTGGAAGGAAGTTCCATTGACATGTGTTATATAATCGTTTATTTCTTCAAACGACTGAACCGAAATCGAGTGATTGTTTACTCAAAAATGTAAAAAGTCATGTGGTTAAAGATCTTTTTAAAATTTTTCCCAAAATGCGATGCTCACTTTTGAAGTTATGTTCGCCTATAGTTAGGGTGACTTATTTCTGAGACCCCCTGTATTCTGTGTAATATATCGTATTTCGTGGGATTTTCAAATCATCCAAAAGGATTTGTGGGAGGGGAATAATGCACCTTTTAGATTAACTCGTATAGATGTGGACAGGTTTAGAAGTAAATTCTGATAGATTTGAATGTTTATTAATAGATTTGATGTTAAACCAAAAATGATGTTCACAATCACTTTTTAAAGCCCCGCGAAATAAAAGTGCACTGCAATTTACCAAATTTTATACAGGAAAAACATTATGCTACATTCTAACAAACAACATCTTGCATACAAAACTAAGTCGAAATTTATGAGAGGTTGTGCCGCTTTCTTATTATTGGGTGAGCGGTCAGCTCATGATATCACAGCGTTCTTCCATCGCTTACACCACTGAGGTCCCTGTGTTCTTTGCAGAGCGCCTACTAAATGCCTAATTATTCTTGTTATAATTATGCATATATGTACCTATACTTATTGAAATGAAATGAATGTTCTATAATGAACCTCACCAAGATTCGTTGGGGTGTGGTGTTTTTTTATGTTGAACCGTTATTTCTAAGAGTGAGGCATTTTCTTCCATTGTTCTATATAAAAAAAAAAAAAGATCGTGACGCACTTCTTGGCTAAAAGTCTTTATTCCACATTGGCTGTTCTCACGTAATTTAAATTGAAGCCAGTGTTTCTGCATCGCATATTGGCCCGCTAACCTGAACTTGGACAGAAAGTCTCCATCACACAAGGTGGTCTGATATGAATCTGGTCCTAACTAACGCTAGGACCGATTTCGGCGGACTCTCCATTGAAAAAATAGCGATTTTTTTTGATTATAAATCCGTCATAAAATTATAATACCTTACCGAAACTTATCCCCCTGAGAAAAACATTTAAATGTATGCTCGTTCCAATCTTTCAAGTCAGGTCCAGGAGAGTCACGTTTCTACATATTATAATGTGTTGGATGTAATGCTTTTACATGAAAATATTACTTTATTTTTCTCTTTGGGGTTAAGAAGTTTTTGGTGGCATCCCGTGAACATAGGCGCTGAGTGGTGGTCACTGATACAGATTAAATGGCAAACACCCGCTGCCGCCCTACTACCACGGTGAGTTGACAATTTATGGTATGTTGATAATGCACTTGTCAAGGTCAATCCCGGCCCTGGGGGTCCCGGGACATAGCGGGGTATATGACGGGAACATATCCGGGCATGTACAAAAAAGTATGGCCCCGCAATCCGGGATGGTAGCCGGGAATTGGCCGGACATGGACGTTAGCTTGTCCCGCCCTGCCGGGACAAATCATTGATATAAAGCTGGGACTTAATCCGGGAGGTACAAAAAATTTTCCCGGCTCCGCCGGGACATAAACGGGGACTTTAACGCATGTGTCACACCATATAAAACCAGGCTATCAGTGAGCAGTCGTCCGTCCACATCTGTGTATCACCATTTTATATAGCTAGCATTGCAGTCCGATCTCTTCCAGTCGTGAAAGGCAAGAATACAAGTAGCCACACCACCACATCGTCGCACGGTCGAGATAGCAACTAATCTGAGGATCGATATTGTCAACGTAAAATCGCCAGAAAACATAAAAATCAACAGGAAAATGTTTACAAAAATTAATATCAACTGAATCACAAGAAATACTCGAAGTTTGTCTGATTCATTTAATTCATAAAATCACCGTAGATAGTGAAAGCTAATTTGATATTCTGCTAAATGCCAGGAAATTGTCAGTATTGCATAAACGCGGGAATTTTAAGATGGAAACTGAAAATATTGAATTGCTATGGAACAATAAAGGCTCATGAAATACATTCTGTTAGCTCAAAAACTTCTCGAACTGCCGCATGTTCCGATTAAATCAAAAATTAAAGTAATCGCGATTGCTGAACTTGTTTTTGGCCAGTGTTATTCCCATTTAAATTTTACATTTATCGGGATCATTGCAAGTTTTTGAACAGCGCGCTCGTTCAGCCAAGATACAGCTGTCCTGCTCTGCGGTATGTCAGCTCAAGTTCCCGCAAGGCGGTGCCGAGCTGAGGTCCCCGCCTCTGGGGTCCAACATTTAGAGAACAGGAGGAAATTGAAGATTGCCCGGCAATAAATCTAAAAAGTCTACCAAATCTATTTTAATTGCACATAAATTCTTTTTTTATTGGACATGTGAAAGACAAGATTTATAGTAGGATTTTTTATCCGTCCGGTCATTAAAAGTTTTTGGGGCGCTGTCGGCGATCATTCATTCTGAGAGGAGGCCTACTTCACCCATCAATACATAGAACTTATAGGTGACGATACCCGATCAGTTAAGGCATAATAAAAAATGACCCTTTTTCACGAACAAAAATGCAAGGCAAATGAACTGACATAAATTCCAAACACCAAACTTGACAAACTCTGAAGCGTCCAACATAAGAAAAGAAATTTAGCAATTTTTACCCTCCAAAGTTCTTCTACGTCACTATAGGGATATTATAAAAATCTGATGCGTTTACATTTATTCGCCTCTTCCAGAAATAAGGCATGGGGGGAAAACGTCTTGGTCAATAACTTGTGTAAATACTAAGAGTTTGGCCACTCATAACGAAGTACAATAATTACGTGGCTAATCCTCCTCAACCGTAATGGTTCACCCGGCCGAGATATTCATGACACTTTATCGTTCTTTGATTGACTTAAAACAAAGGAATCGATCGCGTGTCTCAGGGACGTACGACATCTGTTCAATGATTCTGGTTTGAGCTGTACATATTTGATACAAAAAGGTAATGTAAAATGGTTACAGCATCCATCAGTTGAACAAAGTTGAGAATTTAGGGCTTTTAGTTTTAATCTCAACAACCCTCCAATTCAATTCTTACCCTCGACAATATGGTTTACTGACAGGAATAAAAAATCAGAATAATTGTCAAACCATTAATATCTGATAGTGGGGGGTGGTTGGGGCAATAGATATTGGAATTGGGGGGGCGTAACTTTTTGTTCAAACGAAACCACAATGTTTTTGCAAATCTAATATACTAACGGTTTTTTAATTGAAAAATTTACCCAAACTACTGTTTTTCTCATAATTGGTACAGTAGTATTACAACTTTTAATGAAAATAATAAAGTTCCATTTTTCCAGGCCCCTAGAATTGACTTGTCCAGATTATATCATGTTAGGCGTCGGTATCGCGTGGATAATGTGGCTTTTTTTTAACAAACAGGTTTGTTTCTCCAACATAACTTCCGATGTGGTGAAATTCGGGTCGGTTTAGTCTGGTGCTCGGCCCAAAAAACCTTGCATTGACCTTGCGCAAGAGTCCACACAAAATATGTGATGGTTTCTAGCAGATTGACCACTGAATTAAATTGGATGAGGCCACTTTGGCATCCTTGAGCATTTGAGATAGGGTAGGGGGGTAAATAACAGGGGTAAAATTTGTAATCTCACTAATGGGTGTAAAAAGGTGTATAGTCTGTTCATCTGGGTCCTAGGGATTAAAAAACGGTATAGGTTGCTATATCTAGGACATGTACTGTTAACACATCAAGTCTAACAATGGTTCAAGGTCATACTGGGGTAAAAAAGTAGGAATGCACAGATTCTTTTCAAAATGGGCTCAAATTCTTCATGCTGTTTGATATAATGGGTCACAGTGGCGTAAAATTTCTTTTTGACAAGTTGGGGGGAGGAGTTGGTGAAAAATTTATGAATGAAATGGGAGTTCGGAAAAAAATCTGCTAGCACATGATGCGCGCGAAGCGAGCTAAACATTGTGGCAGTTAGAGCTAAAATCATTAAAATAGAATTTAATGTATAACAAAATGGCGCGCAGCGCGCGGGAAATTTACCATTTAAAAATATTATGGTAAATATGAGGTTATTTTGGGTCAACAACACATGAATGGGCCATCAACATTGGGGGGGATGATCGTATGACCCTCCCCCCTCATCGAAATATTGGGGGGGATAGATCCCCCCATCCCCCCGGGATTTACGCCTATGTTAATGTTCAAATAAGGTTACACACTTTGTTGGACATTGTGGTTATAAATAAGGGGGAAATAATGGAAAAGGTCCACAGGGTCTATTGGGGTTAATCATTTTAGTCTCGGTTAGCTACCTTAGAAATGATTGACATGAGGTAATGTTATTTCTGTTTTAACCCACATTACCTACGAACAATTTGAAACCACTTTGAAACAAATCGTATGTTGTAAATTTTTAATCCCATGATGAACTTGAACAACTTTGGGTCTGTAGTGTAAAACAAAAGGTTGCAGGTATAGCAAACTATCCACTTTTTTAAACCTTAGGACAAGATAAACAATTCTATACATATTTCAAATCCACATGAAACATTTACAAAAAATTTTACCCCTGTTAAATTACCCCCTTCCCTATCTCACATGCTCAATGATGCCAAAGTGGATCATCGAGATTGGAATCAGCAGGTCAATGTTGCTAGAAACCATCAAAACAATGTGTGTGGATTGCGCAAAGTCTATGGGCGAGCACGGGACTAGTTCTGACACCTCGGCGGTCCAAAATGTAGTATGATCTTATATAGCTAGACCTGTTTTCGCATATAGCCGGGGACCGAGACGGGATTGTACAGAGTTTTTAAAGCAGTCCCCGACCATTGGCCAGAACTATACGGGATTGTCACACCGAGCCCGGCTAGTGGGGCCGGGACATAGCGGGGGATGTACAAAAAATGTAAGGCCCGGCCTACACGAAGGATTTCGTCCTACTTTAGCGGGGACAAAGGCGGGGTGTCAAGGACAGCAAAATGTACATCCCCGCTAGTCCCCGCTAGGCCCGGGACCCCAAGGGCCGGGATTGGAATTGAAAGTGCATTAAAAAATGTATATGTGCAGTGCCTCTAAATGGTCAAACCGGTATTTTTGTGTCGTCTGCAGGTAGGAATATAGGGGTACTATTGGTAGTGTGTCTGTCTGTATATCTGGTAGTGTGTCTATGTCTGTGGTCAAATGTTAACCCTAAAAACAAAATTGACCCGCTGTTTCCACATTGCACACTTTCATGGAACTTGCATGTAATGGTCCTTGAGTAGTGCCCACAGGTACCCTCTCACACGTAGGGTCAAAGTTAATATAGAGGTCATTAGGTCAGTTCCCCAAATGTCAGAATTATAAAATTGCCTGGTGTATCCACATATGTCGATTGATTTTCATGTACACTAGCTACAAGGACCCTGGGGTGTGTCCCACATGTTGATGACCCCCCCCCCCCCCCCCCCCTCATTTGAAATGGTGACCTTTGTAGCCCCAAAAGGTCAGAATTATAAAAAATTGTGTTTTCAATATTTATGTCGATCGATTTTCATGACATTGCATACAATGGTCCTTGGGTTAGTTACCACATGTTGGTGGACTCATGTGGACTTTGTCCACATCACAAACCACAATGGCCGACAATCATGCGTTCGTGAATGCTGAATATCAGAATGATATGACAGTAACTCGCAAATCCACTGGCAAGTCCATTAGTCTGTGTATGTTGGGGTTTATGTGCAAAATAAGGGGTGTATTAAAGGATATATATGACCCATACATAACATAGACATATATACATAAAGGTATACAATACGCACACACAATGTGTTGCTACCATATACATGCACACACAGATATATTAGACATACATGTGCACACACACACACATATACAACATAGGATTGTGTGCACACACACAAACAACATGTGCACACACATAAATAATACATTCTTTTTTTTTTTTTTTTTGTACAAACATCTAGGCAATACGTGCACACAACACATATACGTGCACATGCGCACAGGTTATCATATACATGCACATGTCTATCCATATACATGCACATGTGCAATATACATATCCATGCAATATTATCATATACATGCACACGCAAATATATAACATTTAAGTTCAACGCACATAGATACAAATACGTACATTACCGACCATAAATATAGGTGCATACGTACATAATTATACAATATGTGCAAATGCCAATAATTCCATATCATGGCACAACTCGCCTGATATATATGATGCACATATTACATATACGTGCACAGGCACAATATAATATACACATATCGTACACAGGCATAGTACAGGCACACGCGCACAAAATATACGTGCAAACACGCAAAATATATGATACATATATATGATACATACGAACATAATAGAATACACAGATGCCATACATGCACCACTCGGACATGTATATATTACACACTCGATAACATACTGCGTTATATTGACACCCAATACTTACATGCACATTCACACAAGTAACACAGACAGCATGTAGATAGACATTAACAAGCCCACAAACACTATTGGTGGGGACAGAAACAAAAAAAAATATATACTTGACGGTTCATCTGGAAGAGAACTATACTCAAGCTGATGAAAAGCCAAATACTACAAAAAATGGCTATCCTGCTCAAGTTAATCATCAACAGGGCCGGGGGACGAGAGAAATTGCGGGGCCCGGGGGGAAACATTGGAGTTACGCCCCCCCATTACCAAAACTCGTTTCCAGAAAACCCCATAGGGGAGATTTGAACGGTGGTTTACGAAGTGGCCATGAAGCGGCGCGGGAGTATGGGACGACATAGTTGATCGATTGCAACTTATATGGGGTTTTGTTTTGAATTATTATATTTTGTTTATGGAGATGGCCCGGGGTTGCGAAGACGCGAAGCCTTCGATGTTCACTTTCCACACTCATTTGCTCAGTGAAAAAAAATTTGATAGAAACAAAAGAAAGTTGTTAGTGTTTCACTTTTAATGATAGAGGTATGATAAACGATTTTTAAAAAGTAAAATTTTTAATTTTTCTTTTTTGGTTTTTTTAATTATTTCAATAATAATATAAAAAGTGTTCATGGAGAATTCATATGAAGCGGCCCGGGGGGGGTGCAGGCACGAAGCGCGGAACATTGCAATGTTCACTTTCAAAAGCACATTTCTCATGTATATTGGTTATTAGAAACAATTTGCAATTGGTATGTAGTAACTTTATAATCATGACCAACCGTTTTATAAAACTAAAATCTTAATGATTGTGTAATTCTCAAGAGAGGACCGCACTACATTTATAACCGAGCCCTAGCGCGAAAAAAATCGTGGGTTACAGAGATTTTCTCAACGTAAGTAGGTATCATTGTAGCAGGAGGGGAAACTGGCCATGTAGTCCGACAATGCTCTCTCTTTCTCTCTCGATCTCTCTCTACCTATTCTCTTCCACATCACAATCTCTCACTTTTTCTCCATTCTGACTTTTGAACAACCGTAAGGGCCGAACTTTTATTTTTACGGGGCCTAGGACCCCGGGCCGGGGTCAATTACCCCCTTGACCCCCCCCTCTCGGAGGTATGGATCATCAATACTGTATAGATGTGATGATCAATCCTGGCTATTTAAGATTCGCAGATCTTGTCAGTAAAATGATTTTGTCATACAGTTGGTTGTGTCTGTGATCATGATACATATCCATCAGATCTCTACAGCCTTGGTGGCACTATTCATTCTATTGGTGGCAGTGGGGGCAACCTGTGCAGTTATACCAATATTCAGAATAAAGGCACCCAAAATGACCGCCCATTTACAGTAAGTATCCATGAAATGAGTAGTACTATGCTCTACTATCATTTGTATAGCGCCTTTTCCCCAGGGGCGGCATTGTTTTCAAAGGTGGATACGATTGTGTGAACATGGCTCCAAAATGCACCAAACAGGTTATTTTAACCGACAAAAAAAACATACCCTAAACAAGTATTTTTGTCTGTTTTGCCAGTTTTTGTTACCCTAACCATGTAATTAATTCACACAAAAAATTAATAAACCTTTATTATCTTGTTTGGCTTTACAAGATTTGATCTTTTTGATCTCTGCTTAATTTTGAGTTATTAACAAGTACGTCACAATTTCAGGGTTAAGAAAAAAAACATACCTTTTTCCACATTTTGCTGTTTTCTGTCAGCGCCACCCCTAATCATTGTACGCGCATACATCGCCTGTTGGAAAAAAAGAGACCCTTTTTATGCGTTATATCCACCTTTGAATACAAGTCCCCCCCCCCCGGGCCTTTACCCCAGACAGTTGACCACAATCATTCCCTTGCCAAAGGAAACTGACCTCACCCTCGTGACCAACAACAGAGGGATCATCCTAACATTATTGCTGCCAATGTAAGGAATGTGTTGATTGAGAAGTAAAAAACCAAGAGGTTTTTGACCAGGTGACGTTGTACACAATAAATCCACATGCACCTGCGAAGGATTATTGAAGCCTTGAAAGCCACCAACTTTCACTCGCCATCTCTGCGTAGATTTCAAGAAGGCATTTGATTCCATCAAAAAGACTGTCTGTTTTCAATTATCTGTACCATGGTATCCATGCCTTATGAGTAACTTGTGATGCTGTTGTGATGATTGTTGAACATCTCCAATCCCTTCCAGGTTACACCTGTGTAAGCAGGGGAGCGTTCTTGGTGCTACATCTGTTTATTATGCTATCAATGAGATGATAATGAAAGCAAACTGAAACACACTGAAGCTGGTATAGTTACCCATGTCCACTCCCAATCTCGCTGGTGCGCGGTGTTGAAGAAAACCAGCCAAAAGTTAAATGGACAAAACATATGCTGCTGCAAAATACTGTGCAAGAATCTGGTAACCCTGCCTAATTTGCAAAAATGGGTTATCGCCACATGGCATGGGAAGTTTAGGCTCCAAGCAATGGTGAAATAATCCAGATCCCTGCTGCCCATGGTTTGCGATATCAAGCCTAAATTATGTTTTAAAGGCACTAAATCCCGTGATTTTGCTAAATCGAAAATCAAAAAAATGATCAAAATTCAGATTTTGGCATGTTCATACAGTTGATGAGTATCCTAACATATGATGGGACCAAATGCAGCCAATAAGGACAAACGGATAATTTAGTTATTACTGTCCTAACGGACAAGTCTTGCTACAACATATGATTGAATGGAGATCATCATCTTTGAACACTGCTGTTTTCTTCCTTTCTTTCTGTCAATTTTTTCAGTTCGGAAAAAAAAACATAAGAATTCTATGGCGACTATCCTCAACTTTTAAAGCTATTCCTACAAATTTAAATATTTTGACCTCTTTTGGGTGGATCACTGATAGTTGGCTTTAAATATATTATATAACATGATAATATAGTTCTATGTTGTAATGATCATTTAATTTTTGGTACCAAAATAGCAATGTAAACAAGTATTTACGGAAAAAACTGTGTCGGGTCCGCCAGGCATACTTTACAGAATAAGAACAACATTAAAAAGCCTTTAAGAGGAGTATATGTTTGTCTAGTTTGAAGTTGCACTTTAATTAACAGAAACATGTATAAAAAGAAATTAATAACTGTTTAAAGTAGATGTTTGAATACATGAGTATAATTGCTTAGAACTATCACCCTGTTTACAACTTGATCTCCCTTGACCTTGACCTTAGTATGTACATTTGACCTCACTAGTTGTAAGATTTAATTTACGTAGGTTACACCACCTTCCTGTCATTTCAAATAAAGAAAATAGAAAAGGCGCCCTAATTGGGCGCAAAAGATGTAAAAAAGTATCTTGAAGTTAAAAGCTTTAATGATGTACGTAAAATATCATGTCATTTCAGATAAAGGAAAATAGAAAAAAAAAACAATTGGGCGCAAAAAGTATAAAACTGCATTCCCTGAGTTATGAGCTTTAATTTGAGGTACATAAAACTCCTGTCATTTCAAATAAAGAAACTAGAAAAACGCCCAATTGGGCACAAATGGTTAAAATGACTCCCCAAGTTATGTAGGTACACCTTCCTGTCATTCCAATAAAGAAAAATAGACAGTGCCCATGGGGCAAAATATGTAACCACTGCATCCCTAAGTACGAGCTTTAATTTAATGTATTGTAAACTCTCCTGTCATTCAATAAAGGAAATAGAAAAAAAATGCCCAATTGGGTGCAAAATGTGTTAAACTGCATCCCCAAAGTTAAAAGGTTTAATTTGATGTACGTAACTCTCTCCTGTCATTTCAAATAAAGAAAATAGAAAAAAAGCCCAATTGGGCGCAAAATGGGTAAAAACTGAACCCCCAAGTTATAGATTTAATTTTAAAGGACAGGCGTAGAATTTTCTAGGATACAAATTCTCTCCAAATTTCACGGATCGTTTTGTAGACCACCTACCGAAACGTTTCGAAGATTTATTGGACAAAAAAAGGTGCAAAAGAAAGCAACATTGGTTTGAACTTGCATGCTATTTGCAACATTCCCCATAGAAAAACTCAGGCATTGACTTTCTGTCGTGCACGACAGAAACTACTAAATCATATCTTATTACAGAAAGATGTGATCTAAAACATTGGTAAGCATTCCAAATATGTACAAAACGGGGTTCGAGAAAAATAGGGGCGCTTCTTTCTTAGAAATTCATGTCTCTTTAACGTAGGTTACACCTCCTGTCATTTCAAATAAAGAAATCGAAAAGGAGCCCAAGCGGGCGCCAAAATGTGAAACTGCCAAAGTTATAAGCTGTAATTTGATGTACGTAAAATCTCTCCTGTCATTCAAATAAAGAAAATAGAAAAAACACCAAGGGGGCGCAAATGTGTTAGAAGGAATCCCCAAAATTATAAGCTTGAATATAAGTAGGTATACTTCCTGTCATTTCAATAAAGAGTTCTAATTTTGTCTTTTAAATAAATCAACCACCCACCTCAATATCCCATTTTTGCATTTCAACCTTGTCATATACTTTGCTCACTGTAGTTTAAATCTCGTGGCCTGATCATTTCTTACTTATTCTCTCTTCGTTACTCACCCTTTATGTATCACTGCAAGGTTTAACCAAACTCCCGATTTCCCAGCCAGTCTTGACAGAGACTAAATTCAAAGAAATGTTTTTAAGGCCATTTAAAACCTTGCAATTCTTGTATTCTTGTCTGAAATTGCATCGCATACACACCAACACTAAAACTCCAACAGTCTATAGTAGTAGATCATTTCAGAAAAAGAAACAAATAAAAAAAATAAAAAAAATAAAAAAAATAAAAAAAATAAAAAAAATAAAAAAAATTAGACCTTTTTGGATCCAAGCCCCGTATACATTAACAAATGCCAGAAAATGTATCAATGATTTTTTTTTAAAAAAAAAAAAAAAAAAAAAAAAAATCACTAGAAATGGCGAAAAAATCAAGTGAAAGCTCTGCAGGAAACCCCCCTTCTCACATAGGACCCCGACTATTAAAAGGCCATTGACATGACAACGATATAATTTGTGTGACTGGAAGGTTTCTAAACAAGTATTGTAAAAAAAACGTGTCGGGTCGCCAGGCATAATTTACAAGAAATAGAACAATAAAAAGCATGTGAAGGAGTAGATGGTTATCTAGTTTTAAGTGCACTTTTATACCAATAGAAACATCGTATAAAAGAAATATTTCATACTGATTTAAAGTAGAGATGGATACAGGACATAAGCTGCTATTATGAACCAATCACCTTGTCACAACTTTATCTCCGTTGCGTGGTGTGTGACATCTGGACTCACAATAGTTATAGCTTTAATTTAAATAGTTACACTCCGTCATTCAATAAAGAAAATAGAAAAACGCCCAATGGGGGGCAAAATATGTTTAAAACGAATCCCCAAGTATAAGCTGTAATGTAACATAGGTATTCTTCCTGTTCATTTCAAATCAAGAAAATAGAAAAAATGCCCAATTGGGCGCAAAAGGGTTAAAACTGAATCCCCCAAGTTATAAGCTGTAATTTAACATAGGGGTACTCCTTACCTTAGTCAGTCAAAATCAAGAAAAATAGAAAAAATTGCCCCAATTGGCACCAAATGTGTTAAAAATGACTCCCCAAGTTAATGTAGGTACACCTTCCTGTCATTTCAATAAAGAAATAGGACAAGGTGCCCAATGGGGGCAGCAGAAATATGTAAACCCGCCATCCATAGTACGCAGCTTAATTTAATGTATGTAAAACTTCTCCGTCATTTCAAATAAAGAAAATAGAAAAAAAAATGCCCAATCGGGTGCCAAAATGTGTAAAACTGAATTCCCAAGTTATAAGAGTATTTAACGTAGGTTACACTCTTCCGTCATTCAAAAAAGAAAATAGAAAAGGCGCCCAATTGGGTACAAATATATGGTAAAACTGCATCCAAGTCAAAGCAATTGAGGTACGTAAGCCTTCCTGTATCAAATAAAGAAATAGAAAAAAAAACGCCATGGGCGCACATAGGTAAAAAACTGCATCCCCAAGTATAAGCTTTTAATTTGAATAGAGGAAGTAGGAGATTTTTAGGATACAATTTCTCTCAAAATTTACTGGATCGTTTGTAGACCACTTACCGAGAAGTTTCGAGATGTATGGACAAAAAGGGGCAAAAAGAAAACGCACCTTGTTTTGAATTGCCGCTATTGACAAACATTCCCATCGCAAACATGCTTGGACTTTTTGTCGTTGCACGACAGAAACTACTAAATCATCCATTTTATTATCATAAAGATGTGATCTAAAACATTGGAGCTTCCAAAATGTAAAAAAACCGGGTGAGAAAAATGAGGGCGCTTTCTGGAAATCTCAGGTCTCTTTAAATATCGGTTACCACCTCCTGTCATGCAAATAAAGAAAATCGAAAAGGAGCCAATCGGGCGCAAAAAGTGTTAAAAGCATGCCAAAGTTACAAGCTTTAAGATGACGTAAAACTCTCCTGTCATTCAAATAAAGAAAATAGAAAAAACACCATAATTGGGGCAACATGTGTTTAGACGGGAATCCCCAAATTAAAGCTTGAATAAATGTAGGTTATACCTTCCGTATTGTAAAATAAAGATGTTACCAAATTTTCGTCTTTAAATAAGTACAATTTTTGCATTTCCACCTTGTATAACCTCGTGCTCACTGTAGTTTAACCTACGTGGCCTGATCATTTTCTACTATTCTCCTATTCGGTACTACCCCTTATCTTATCCTCGCAATGTTAACCAAACACAATTTCTCAGCCAGTCTGGCAGAGCTAAAATCAAAGAAATGTTTTTTTTTTTAAGGCAATTTAAAAACCTGCAATATGGGTATCTTTGTCGAAAATTGATCGAGTCACACCCAAATAACTAAAAACTCCAAAATTAATAGTAGTAGTAGATCATTGTCATAAAAGAAAAAACATTTAATGAAAGACTTCAAGAGATAGAAATAGACTCCTCCAATTTGAGAGCCCAACATAGGACCTTTGATCAAGCCCCTGAACATTACAAAGCCAAGAAAATGTCACAATTGAGTTTTTTTAAATTAAGTGGCTAAAGTTATAATAAAATTCACTAGAAATGGAGAAAATAATCAAGAAAACTGCAGGAAACCCCCCTTTCTCAACTATGCCCCTGACTATAAAAAGGCCATGCAGAAAAGGACTATAATTTGTGTGACTGGATGTTTTTAAAACAAGTATAAATAAAAACGGTGTCGGGTCGCCAGCATAATTTTACAAGAAAAAAATAAAAAACTTAAAAAAAGCAAAAAATAAAAAAAATAAAATAAGTTTTAAGTTGCACTTTATTCTTACAGTAATATCATGTATAAAAAGAAAATCTCATAACTGATTAAAAGTAGATATTGATACATGAGCATAAGATGCATTAGAACCCAATCACCTGGTTACAACTGATCTCCGTGACATTGGTGTGTGGACATTTGACCTCACATAGTTATAAGCTTAATTTAACTTAGGGTACACCTCCTGTCATGTCAACAAGAAAATAGAAAAACGCCCAATGGGGGACAAAATCGGTTAAAACCTGATCCCCAAGTTCTAAGCTGTAATTTACCTAGGTTACTCTCTGTGCATTTCAAATCAAGAAAATAGAAAAAATGCGCCCCATATGGGCGCAAAATGTGTACAACTGAATCCACAAGTTATAGCTTTAATTAACAAGGTACCACCTCCTGTCATTTCAATAGCAAAAAAACGCCTGTTTGGGCGCAACAGGTGTTAAAACTGAATCCCCAAGTTTTATAAGCGGTAATTAACATAGGTACGCTTCTCTATCATTAAATAAAGAAATAGAAAAAAGCGCCAATTGGGCGCAAAAATGTGTAAAACGGACTCCCAAGTTATAAGCTTGAATTTAACATAGCTTACACCTCCGATCCTTTCATATAAAGAAAAGAAAAAAGGCCCTAATTGGCGCAAAAATGTGAAAAACTCAATCCCAAGTTTTAATTAAGGCTTTAATTTAACTAGGTTACACCTTCCTGTCATTTCATAAAGAATAATAGAAAAAAAAGCCCAAGTGGGCGCAAAATGTGTTAAAACTGAATCCCAAGTTATAAGCTTAACACGTAAGTGCCCAAGGGGGGGAGGCGGGGTCGATAGTGACAAATTTTGATTTTTTGCGTTTCTCTGTTTTTTTTGTTTTTTTTTTTTTTTTTTTTTTTTTTTGTTTTTTTTTTTTTTTTCGCAATCAAAATTTTTCAAGTAGTTTTGTGATAATTGCTGATTTATGAAATGTTATCTTTCGAATAATTAGGGGGGGTCCCTAGGAACCCCCCCCCTGGGCACTAACGGAAGTGAAAAAAATCAAGATATTTTACGAATTAAAAATAAAGTAATGTAAACTGTGATGATTGCTTAGATTTTTACCTTAGGAGGCAATTAAGTAATAATAATAATTAGCTAATATCAAATAACTTTATATGCGGATAGCATCAATTTTAATTTGTCATTGACGTGCTCGTAATTGTGTAAGTTATGGGAAAATACAGGTGATTTTGAAGTTTCTGAGAAAAATACCAGATGGTATAATTTGGTTTATTTTAAAAAAGATAAAAAAAATAAAAAAAATATATAATTAATTATTTTGGTTCAAAACTTATATTGGAGTTGCTGAGGGTGAAATGTGCGAAACCACTCCTTTTCGGAGAGTGACAATTTCAATTGGCATAGGTCATAGGTAAAGTTCGGATTTAATTTTTTATTGTGGTACGTGGTCAACGTGACCCCCCTTTACTTGTGTAGTGTCATGATCAAACTCCCATGGGAGGATTATGTGGGTTACGGGGTTGGGTCCATAGGACCCCCCCCCCCCCACCCCGCGGCCCACTAACGGAAGTTTTTAGCTTGGCACTTAAGTGTTAAAGTCTGACTCAGCGATTTCAAATATATTTTTGGTGGTTGTAATAATGAAAAATAGTCAACTAGAATAAAATGAAGTAAACGTAAAATGAACAATTGAAATTGAGTGAATTCAGATTTTCGTTTGATGTAGTAAAACATTATGGTAGTCTACGTCCCATAGGAAGCGTAAAAATTCGGATCCAGAAATTTATAACAAGTTGTGATGTTCTATATGACGGAATTCGATTTAAGCTTAGCAATTTACACAGTGATTAGTCATGGACAAGCATATAATGAAAAAAACAACATTTGTTGGAAATAACGAGGGCGCTCTATCAGGAATCTGAGCTCGGCCCCTTAATTAATATAGGTTACACCTTCTGTCATTTCAAATAAAGAAAATAGAAAATAAACTCCCAAATTGGGCGGCAAAAAATGTGTTAAAACTGAATCTCACAAATTATAAGCTTTCATTTAACATAGGTACCACCTTCTATCATTTAAATAAAGAAAATAGAAAAAATGCCCAATTGGCGCAAAAGTGGTAAAGGGGGGCTGGCCCGATTACGGAATGAAGTTTTCATCTTGTAGATTGCCTGCACCCAAAAACCCAATCTGTAACGTTTCGCGCCGAATCTCAATCGTTTTGCTGTGACAGCTAAAAACGTGATTTTGTAAGCCCCATAGAGTTACTGTGTAAAATTAATGGTCGACCAAAT
This sequence comes from Ophioderma brevispina, assembly GCA_023653785.1. NCBI lineage: Eukaryota > Metazoa > Echinodermata > Ophiuroidea > Amphilepidida > Ophiodermatidae > Ophioderma > Ophioderma brevispina. The sequence continues at coordinate 41,022 of JAMKCH010020847.1, read as the reverse complement.
GGGGCATATTTCGATCATAACCTCCAAACCAAATATCCTTTTCCATAAGATTTACGACAGGGAATGGACACAAAATAGTGGCTTTTTTTCTGATACCAAAAGGTCGACACTTCCGAAAAATCTGGGTCTGGGACGGGCAATTAGCGATCGGGCCAGGACCTTAAAACTGAATCCCCAAGTATAAGCTTTAATTAACATAGGTACACCGTCCTGTCATTCAATTCTTAAACAGTTGTGAAAATGTAAGAAATTCATGGTTGATGCCGGGTTAATTGTTTAATTGAACCAAGGTAGGACGCGATGCGTATTGAAGTTATTTTGAGGTTGAAGCGCTCAGGTATTACGCTGTTTTGGCATTTTTGCGCGGGCTGCACTACGTTGCGGGCTCGTGCGTATGATCGTTGCGTTCAACGGGTGTTCGATTGTTGTTACTGGGGGGTGGCAGGTCCTTTTCTTGTTGTGATTTAAAGAGACATGCGGAAGATTCCAGAAGAAGCGACCCTAATTCTTTTTCTAACCCGGGTTTTTTGCATATTGGAATGCTTTCAATTTATTAGATCACACCTGAAGTTGAATAGCCGAAGACGCCGTCTTAATGTAGACTAATATGATGATTATAACTTTCTGTCGTGCAGACGAAAAAGTCAAAGCACAGTGTTCTGCTGTGGAAAATACGATAGTCGGCGCAAGTTGCAAAAACAAGGTTTTGCGGTTGTCTTTTGTACTGTTGTCCAATAAACCTCCAAAACGTTCTCGGTGAGGTGGCTTACAATCGATCCTGTGCATTGAGGGAAATTCGCTATTCCTAGAAAAAATCTCCTCCTGTCACTTAAGCGTTAAGCATCGCGAATAATGAGTTAAGATGACCGCAATGATAAAGGAGTTTAAATGAGAATAAAAGGTATTGATTTTGGGAACCGGTACTAATTACGACAAATTGAACCCGGCGACACATTATTTTTCCGTGGAAGAAACTCGGCACGGCACTCGTTTCTTCCATCTTAAACTAATGGTATCGCCTTGGGGTCAATTGCGTAAAGAGGTTACCGGTTCCCCCCAAATCATAATTCTCTAAATAAAGAAAATAGAAAAAACGCCCAATTGGGCGCAAAATGTGTTAAAACTGAATCCTCAAGTTTTAAGCTTTAATTTAATGTAGGTTACACCTTCCTGTCTTTTCAAATAAAGATGTTACCTAAAACTTCGTCTTAAATAATATCAACACAATACATGGTAAAAGCTTCAATCATTGCATAGTATAACTCTACGTGGCCTGATCATTTTCTTACTTATAACTCTCCTATTTGTTACTCACCCTTTATCTATCCCTGCAACGTTTTAACCAAACTCCCATCAAAAAGCCAGTCTTCACAGAGACTAAAATCAAAGAAATGCTTTTTTAAGGCCATTTCAAACATGCAATGATGTTATTCTTTGTCAGAAATTGCATCGCATTACACGCCCAACACTAAAACTCCAAAATTAATAGTAGTACGTAGATCATTTTCATAAAAGAAACTTAATGAAATGACCTTCAGCTATAGAAATAGACTCCTTCACAATTTTGAGAGCAGTGGTTTCTATAGTCGGGTCGCCTTAGCGACCCGACAAAAAATGAAAATAGTAACACAAATTGAGCATAATTTTACATTTATCCTTTGAGTGCAGGTGAGGATTATCACATATTCAAAGAAAATAAATAATGATGCTCATGTTAATTACAGGTGTCCCATGTAATGTAGGGTCCTAACTATTGTGTTTTATATACTGCATGCATATTCAGCAAAAAGTGGACCTTTTGCCCCTTTTATGGAATTCGGGGGGTTTGACCCCACACCCCTCTGTGTACGGGCCTGGATTTCTTGGAAGGACGCCCTCGTTTTTTGACAAAGCCCAATTTTTGCATAGCCTACCTCCAAATTAACATAACTATTAACATGAATAAGGCATCAATTTTTTGATATGAAACTAGAGTGCTTTTTGTATTGAGTGTCCAGAACCAGGCAGTCATGACTAACACACTGCCTATGGGGAATATATACAATGCTTGTAAAATAAAATGGGAGGGGGAATATATACAATGCTTGTAAAATAAAATGGGAGGGGGAATATATACAATGCTTGTAAAATAAAATGGGAGTGTTTATGGAATCAACTGGAATATTCAGCATAGGTGTATTTTATGTTTCTTGGAAGAAGCAAGCGGAGGAGGCGAGTAGGAGGGTTGGGTTGAGGATAGAGGATGCAATGAATTGGGCGAAGTGGAAGGAGGGAGTAAGGGTTGTTGCTGCGAATGTGAGGTGAATGCAGCCACCTTTGTTTGCGGGGACAAAACTGGATTTAAAACTTTGAATTTACTACTACTACTACCTCTGGAGGACTGGGGCAAAACAGAAACTGATCCCTAAATGTCCTTGAATGAATGTTAATCACAAGCTATACCATATGTTATAAAAAAGGTGAATGTTCAGAAAATATTGCCAGCAATATTAAACCCTCAGAATTCTGGAAATTTCCAGTCTTGCATCCCAGATATCTGTACAAGCTCACAGGTAAATTGCTGGTACCAAAGGCCTTTTTGAGAAAAAAATCCTTTTATTTGCTTGTTTTAAGTCAATACAGGGTGATTGAAAGAGTGGGTTTGATGTTGGAATGAAAAATCAAATTTAATTTATTACTGTAATGTAAATGCTAATCTTGTAATATTTGTAATAATCATTTCATCTAGATATGGTAACCAATTGTATGTAAAAAGTGTGGACATTATATAGGGTGTGCCAAATACCCACGGTTGACGGGTATCAGTTTTTGCACATATCCAATTGGTATTAAATTTCTAAGCTTATTTTTAACGGTTTTAAAAAATATCCAACCTGTTTGTTTTCATCTACTATCTCACTTTTGATGTTACAGCAGCCAAAATATCTCGCTACTTCAACTACCTTCACCCTGTATGCTAAATATTTAATAATTAAAAAGTTGATATTTCCCTAATTTTGATATAACAATCTTATTCTTATAATAGCACTATTCATGTAGGTCACAGCATTTGCAAAGGAAGACCAGAACTTAAAGGTGCAACGAGAGATTTTGAGGCACCCAAATATTGTGTCCGAATAGTAATTTCTTATAGATTATACAATCAATAGATTTCTTACTTTGTATTTGGCAACAGAAATGTCTTTAAAGGGAGATAAAAAGGTGATTTTGATTTGCGTATATTTCAATATAAAACATGGGCTGAATCTCGTATTTGCTCCTATACGAAATCCAAAATTTTACATTTTTTGTACCATAGAAACATTTCTCAGCTTAATCCTTTCAGATGGGGATAATTTTAATGGAAAGCTTCACATCAGGGAAAAAATCAGTACTTTCAATTTTTTTAGGGACACATGTCTCGTTGCACCTTTTAATACGAGTGTACTTTGAATTTATGTAGTCATATTCCTGAACACAGCTGGGCATTGTGCGCCCTACATCACTGCATCTGCCCAGTTTTCTAAACCTGGTAATTAATCTTTCATGTGAATGCAAATGTGTAAGTGCATAGCTGCCATTTTCCAGGAAATTCCCATCAAAACATAATATTATGCCTTGTCAGGCTCTTTGAACCATTTTTAAGAGCCCACCGCCTCCGAAAACGTTATGCTAATGCATAGGTAGCTACTGGGCACTTACGACCTTCTAACGATCAGCAAAAAACAACGCAGTTTGTCAAAAAGCTTCTTCATTGCTTCTTTAGAGTTTATATATCCACATAGTTAATATTTTTTTCACATACTTCCGTCTTTTGTCAGTTTTCCTAGCCGTCCTTTCGTCTGTATCCTTTTTGCTGTTTTACCTTGGGCAATGTCATTTTTACCTCGACACCAAGGCCTGTGGCTTCGATACCATAATCTTCGCCGTTTCCTGGGTTTGCTGTGCGCATAATACTGGCAGCTCCTTCGAGATTTAAGTGGTTTCATAGTTTCTATGGGTAAAGGTGAGAGATGGAGCTTTCTCTAAATGAGAAACCTCACTAGTTTCAAAGGCCTTCGATAAAAGTTCAATACCGTATTGTTTACCTATAAACCGCCCCGGGCGGTGCTTTTTCCAAAATGGAGGGGCATTTATGTCACTCAAATGAATCAAATCCTACAAAAATCCCTTACACCCTTATTTTTTGCTGATTACCACTAATACAAACGAATGAGCAGGGGGCCGCGTTCGCCCCTCCCGAGGTCAAATTCCATACTTAACTTAACTATATACCGCTTTTGAACAACACGATTATGCTACGGTCATTACGACAGTCCCGGCCATTAAATCATGTGGATTTAATGGGTAAGCTTACTAATTTTCATGAATTGTTTTATCCAAAAAATTGTAGGACGGCGTTTATTAGGGAACAACGGTAAGCCTAATTGTAGTTTGTGTGTACTCCATCTTAGGTGTATAAATAAGTAGTGGATTAGATCATGACAACCAGAAAATTCATCACTTACGTGGACAACCGTGTTTGGGGCTGGTGATACCATCACCCTTCAGCTGGGTTGTTATGGAGAAGACTTCAATCTTGATGTTAGAGGAGAGATGTCGAAATCTCATGGTGGTTGTAGTATGTCATCTTGCGTGGGAAGAGATCCTAGATCGAGAAATCGGTGGTTTGAGCGAGGAGTCACAGAAGCCATTTGGGCGAGGGCAGAACCCCATCCCAACCGCAGTGAAGGCATTCGGAACAACTTATCTCATGCCTGGACCGAACCATAAGAGCTCTTCCACTCGGAGACGAGATCACTCGCACACCATGAGACGTCATCTCTCCTTTAAATCGAGATTGAAGTCCACTCTCCATCACAACCCAGCTGAAAGGTGACGGTATCATCTATTTCATGATTTAATTCATTCTTAAAGTGCAGGAGAGATTTTTTAGGACACAAATTTCTCTCAAATTTCACTGGATCTGTTTGTAGACCACCTACCGTGAACGTTTCGAAGGTTATGGACAAACTGTGCAAAAGAAAACCGCAAACCTTGTTTTGAACTTGCCGCTATCGTAATCGTTCCCCATAGTAACCATGCTTTGACTTTGTCCCCGGTGCACGACAGAAACTCTAATCATCATCTTATTACATTTAAAAAAAGTAAAAAAAACCCCCGGGCCCCGTATTCGACGTATTCACTTCATGTGTGATCTAATACATTGGTACGCAATTCCCATATGTAAAAAACCGGGGTCCGGAAAAATTGGTGGCGCTTCTTTCGGTAAATCTCCTCATGTCTCTTTAAAGTGACATGAGATTTTTTTAGGATTTATGGATTTCTCTCAAATTGCTCAGAATCGATTGTAGACCAACTAACAAGAACGTTCCGAAGGTTATAAATAAGGACAACAAGTAAAAAGAAAACCACAAACCTTGTTTTGAACTTGCCTGACTATCGTAATGTCCCCATAGAACACCGTGCTTTGATACGTCTGTCGTGCACGACAGAAAGTATAAATCATCAAATTTATTACAACAAAACAGCGTGTTCACGTCAGGTGTGATCTAATACTTGGAAAGCATTCCAAATATGCAAAAAAACTCGGGTTCGAAAAAAGTGGGGGCGCTTCTTTCTGGAAATCTCATGTCTTACTTTAACTCGGTAAAGGTTTGGTCAAATATGGTTTGTTGCATTTTGAAAAATACCCCGTAGAAGATAAAGTGAAACTACTTGCTTTAGGTCAAGTCCAAAGATTTGGAAGTTGGACTAAGGTCAAGATCGGACTTGTATTTTCATGGCTAATAAACAAATCACACTAGCAAAGCTTTTGGGTACGAGTGTACTATAGAGCAAATGAGCTTATCTATCTGCAACTGTGTCCCAGATGACTACAATCAGTTGAATTATACCACAGCATATTCACTATTTTCTATTTCAATCGCTGACTCTGTTTTGTGTTGTAAATTGCTCACTCTAAAAATTCCGCATGTAATAAATTAAATTTTGTGCATAGAGGAGGAATTGAACCCACAACCTTGGGATTACAAGACAAGCACCTCTAGATGCCCCCACAAGTTATGCTAATACATGGCAGCTATACTTACACTCACACGATCATCAAAAGAAAAACATCAGTTTGGAAAAAAAGCTGTCTTCAGTTGCTTTCTTTAGAGTTTATATAGCCACATGATTTAATATTTTTCACATACCTTCCTTCTTTTGTCAGGTTCCCATAGCCTTCCCTTTCGTCTGTATCCTCTTTTGCTGTTTTGCCTTGGCAATGTCATTTTACCTCGACGCCAAGTCCTGTGGCTTGACATTAATCTTCGCCGTTTCTGGATTTGCTGTGCGCAGAATACTGCAGCTCCTTCGGAGATTTAAGTGGTTTCATAGTTTCTTGGGTAAGTAGAGATGGGAGCTTCTCTAATATGATGAAACCTCACTAGTTCAAAGGCATTCCATAAAAGTTCCTAATAAACGCCCCGGGGCGGTGCATTTTTCCAAATGGAGGGCATTTATTTCACTCAAAAATGGAAAGTCAAAAATCCTACAAAAATCACCTTACACACGCTTATTTTCGCCGATTACCAATAATACAAACGAACCAGCAGGGGGCCGCTGTTTTCGCACCTCCCGAGGTCAAAATTCCATACTAATTTAACTATTACCACTGTGAACAACAGCGATTATGACACGGATTACGACAGTCCCGGCCATTAAATCATGTGATTTAGGTAAGCTTAACTAATTTTCTTGAATTGTTTTATCCAAAAATCGTAGGGGGCGTTTATTAGAGCAGGGGCGTTTATTAGGAACAACACGGTAGTCCTAATTGGTAAGTTTGTGTGTACTCTCATCTAGGTGTATAAATAAGTAGTGGATTAGATCATGACAACCAGAAAATTCATCACTTACGTGGAGCAACCGACGTTGCTGGTGATACCATCACCCTTCAGCTGGGTTGTGATGGAGAAGACTTCAATCTTTGATGTTAAGGAGAGATGACGTCTCATGGTGTTGTGAGTAATGTCATCTTGCGTGGAAGAGATCCTAGATCGAGAAAATCGGTGGTTTGAGCGAGGAGTCAAAGAAGCCATTTGGGCGAGGGCAGAACACCCATCCCTCAACCATAGTGGGGGCATTCGGAACAACTTATCTCATGCCTGGGACCGAACCATAAGAACTCTTCCACTCGAGATGAGATCACTCGCAACACCATGAGACGTCATCTCTCCTTTAAATCGAGATTGAAGTCTACTCCATCACAACCCAGATGAAAGGTGACGGTATCATCTGGTTGTCATGATTTAATTCATTACTTAAAGTGACAGGAGGAGATTTTTTTAGGACACAAATTTCTCTCAAATTTCACTGGATCGGTTGTAGACCACCTACCGTGAACGTTTCGAAGGTTTATTGGACAAACTGGTGCAAAAGAAAACCGCAAACCTTGTTTTGAACTTGCCTGCTATCGTAATCGTTCCCCATAGTAAACCATGCTTTGACTTTCTGTCGTGCACGACAGAAACTACTAAATCATCATCTTATTACATAAAGACGGCGTATTCGACTTATTCACTTCAGGTGTGATCTAATACATTGGTAAGCATTCCAAATATGTAAAAAACCGGGGTTCGAGAAAAATTGGGGGCGCTTCTTTCTGGAAATCTCCTCATGTCTCTCTCTTTAAAGTGACATGAGATTTTTTTTAGGATTTAGGATTTCTCTCAAATTGCTCAGAATCGATTGTAGACCACCTACCAAGAACGTTCCGAAGGTTTATTGGACAAACAAGTACAAAAGAAAACCACAAACCTTGTTTTGAACTTGCCTGACTATCGTAATTGTCCCCATAGAACACCGTGCTTTAACTTTCTGTCGTGCACGACAGAAAGTACTAAATCATCAAATTATTACATAAAGACGGCGTGTTCACGTCAGGTGTGATCTAATACATTGGAAAGCATTCCAAATATGCAAAAAACCCGGGTTCGAAAAAAGTGGGGGCGCTTCTTTCTGGAAATCTCCTCATGTCTCTCTCTTTAAAGTGACATGAGATTTTTTTTAGGATTTAGGATTTCTCTCAAATTGCTCAGAATCGATTGTAGACCACCTACCAAGAACGTTCCGAAGGTTTATTGGACAAACAAGTACAAAAGAAAACCACAAACCTTGTTTTGAACTTGCCTGACTATCGTAATTGTCCCCATAGAACACCGTGCTTTAACTTTCTGTCGTGCACGACAGAAAGTACTAAATCATCAAATTATTACATAAAGACGGCGTATTCGACTATTCACTTCAGGTGTGATCTAATACATTGGAAAGCATTCCAAATATGCAAAAAACCCGGGTTCGAAAAAAGTGGGGGCGCTTCTTTCTGGAAATCTCATGTCTCTTTAACTTGGTAAAGGTTTGTCAAATATGGTTTGTTTGAATTTGAAAATACCCTAGAAGAGTAAAGTGAAACTACTTGCTTTAGGTCAAGTCCAAAGATTTGGAAGTTAGGACTAAGGTCAAGATCGGACTTGTATTTGCATGGCTAAACAAATCACACTAGCAAAGCTTTTGGTAGAGTGTACTATAGAGCAAATGACTTATTCTATCTGCAACTGTGTTCCAGGACTACATCAGTTGAATTATACCACAGCTATTCACTATTTTCTATTTCAATCGCTGACTCTGTTTTTTGTTGTAAATTGCTCACTCTAAAAATATAAGCATAATAAATTAAAATTTTGTGCCAGAGAGGAGGAATTGAACCCACAACCTTGGGATTACAAGACAAGCACCTCTAGATGCACGCCACGAGGTTGTTCTTTTGTAATACTTAATAACTACATTCGGATTAAAGCGTAAACATAATCATGAATAGTGCCGCTATGAGGCAAGTCGAAAAGATGTGGTCTGGAATGCAAGTTGTGGACAGAATAAGTCCTTTGCATAAAATAGAATGCTAACATTTTCAGACCAAAGAACCTTTTACTTAATTTGGACAGTACCTTTTTTTCCTCAATTTATGTTAAAGGGTACTTGTTCTGATTTGCATGGGAACATCCCAACTCACCCAGAAGTAGTGTCAATTTTGATGTTAGATGCATGTAAGGTTGTATTTTTCTTGTCCTGAAATTTCAGCTTTCAATTCGGTGACAAAAAACCTGCCGTTTTAATGGTTGGTTAACCATCAATATCAGCCCAGAAGTGAATAGGGCGTTATCACTTCTACCATCAAAACCACTAGTTGTTTCCCACGAAACTTGGTGGTGAGTGTATGCAAGTGCCAGGCTCCCGTATCAAGTAGGGAACACAATAATAAAATACACATGCTGTATATGGTGCTCTACAGAGAAGACAACCCAGTGTCTGAACACATACTTAAATCAGAACAAGCACCTTTAAAGAATCCTTTTCATGAGTCTGACAAATGAACCATTTTCATGTGACTGAAGAACCCTTCTACAATTCAGAATTGAAGAACTGCACAACAAACTGCAAACATTATCACATTGTTTTGTTTTTCTTACAGACAAAATAACAGCATTCATTCAGAGGTTACTTCTGGTTGTTCACCAAGAGAAGAAAACATACTAAGACAACAGCAAATACTTATGGGTAAATCTGATTGTCTCAGAGTTGACAGAGTGTAACCATGTTATACAGCATCATCAGCTATGTTAGTCCACTGCTGGATGAAGTCTCACCAGGTTTCCATTCCATGCTGGATTACGGCCTACCCTTTCACGCTGGCCTAAACTCTGTGCCAGAATTGTTCAGAGTTATCTGTGCGCAGAGCGTGACGTGTGTCAACACGGAAGTGAATCCCGATTGGCTTGTTTGAATAGGTTGGCCTCCCCAATGGTTAATCGCGTATGAGGCTACCCATAGTCTCCACCCCTTTTATGCAGATATTGCGGCGCGCGTGTTGCCGACCTCTGAACAATTCTGGCAGCGACTTTAGTGCCGGTTGGAAGGGACCCTAGTGCCTAGAGTAATGTGTGCAAGTAACAGACCGGGATGGTCCTCTACTCTTTATGATAAGGTCTGCAACTTTTTACGTGCTCAGGAATGACTCCACTGATACACGGAACTAAAAGCTTTACATGGCTCTCTGAACCATGAGGCGCCGGACACCCGTTGCATATATATGCCTGCACATTTTACACAATGGGTGGGAGCAAGAAGAAATTCCATAATCACACTGCTGCGCAATTATGCAATTTCCGACTTTATAGGAACTATTTGAATATGACCAAGAAACCGGACTCTTCGCAGGGCCTCTAACCAGGGCAGCTCGATCGATTGATCTTATACTTTGCTGAGTGCCGACATTTCAGCGCCTTAGACCGCTCAGCCACCTAGCCTTGATCAAGGCTGTCTGCTAAAAACCAACTAACTTATTATTTTTCACATTTATTCTCAATTATTTTGAACACTGTGTTTTCAGGTTTGAAATCAGTGCTTTAGCATTTTTTAGGGCTACTCTGTCTAGGGAAAAATTAAACAAACATGATTGGTACGCTCACTGGTTTTCTGTTGTGCACACTGGCTAGATCCAGGATCCTACTAGTCTAGGTATAAAACCACAAACACCTGCTGTGGTCAGGTGCAGTGGTTGTACTACTCAGAGCCTGAGTTGAACTTATTGAACTCGCTGGTGGAAGCATGGAACATAGGCCAGGTGAAATTAGAGACCTCGAATTAGGTGTTTAATAGAGTGAATTCTGTTTCAGGGAGGGAGATAAGCTCCACTCCTTATATAATGACATTATTAATATCAGACGTGTGAACCAAGCAATGAAGTTGGACGAGCGCCTTGAACAAGGCTAACAAACAGTAAGCGATCTCATATTGCATGCGAGTGTGACATAAACTTGGGACTCCTATATATACCACTAAATACACTACATGGAAAAGCAAAAAAAAAAAAAATCCAAACTCAATGGGGAACAGTTTGCTTTAAAGAATCGTATTTATTTATTGGTTATACAATAGTGTGCAATTTGACAAACATTGATGTGATCACACAAAAGACGAACAAATTATAGAGATAGCAGTTTTTGGTACAAGGCCCTGGACTGGGGTGGAGGGAAACCGTGCCTCTCGAACCTACGCCTAGAAGGTGAAACTCAAGATTCTGCAGACCACATGCTGTGGGTACTTAATTTTAACCCTGCCAAAGGGTGTACACAGAATAATAATGTTAATTTGCTCTATAGTATGTATAATTATTTAATACATAATTGGTGTTTGTAATATTAACCATTAAGTTATTACCAAATATTTTTCTACACAATATTGTTTCATAATGTTATATTTTATAAACAGATCTGAATTTTGACAACTGATCCCTGGAAAGAGGTTGATTTAAAAACCTGCAACTTATTACGGAAATTCTGTTTAAATTTTCCGCAAAAGATTGAGATGAAATCGTTTTGATGTAGTAAACATTTAGTATAACAGTACCATAGAATACTGTATATAACAAAAATTCCATATCCAGAATTTTATTACAAAGTTGTGATTTTCTACAAGAAGTATATCAATTTCAATTTGGGTATTTCACACAGGAATCTGTATGTGGACAAGCATTATGTATATGCAAGGAAATATGAGGCTTTAAAATGTTTTAAGCAGTTATCAAAATATTGAAATTAGAATATTTAGTAGCATATATTTAATCGAGACATTCTGAATGAAAATGTGTAAATTAAAGCCTATAGATTGAATCAAACATAAAATGCCATTTTTAAGGAGGGTCATATTATGATCTACACTGTAAGCATAAAAGTATTGTTTGCTATATTACAGACCAAAAATACTGATGTCGATGGGATTATGGCAAACAGACATTTTAAAGAGGCACTGGCACATTATCACAAAATATGAAATTTCTTCAATTTGCTCTCAAATGATAGTCGAGTACATTGGAATAGAGATATTTTACACATAAAAATAACAATACTCAAAAACAGATAGAGACGTTAATAAGCGGTTAAACACATCGAGGTAATTTGTACACTAAGTTTTCCATAACTTTAATCAACAAATGCATATATTACATGAATATCATAGATTCGTACTCATTGAAATTATAACCACAAAGGTCACAGACCGTTCAAACGGCGTGCGTTTTCGTGTTAAACGCCATTTCCGTCATCAAAATCGTTCTGTTTACCCATTGGTCTTAATCATTTCAGGTGAGGGCTAATGTATATAAAAACTTTACAACCATGCAAAAATATTGATTTTGAAAAATCTTGACGGTGCACTATTTTTGAAATGTGCCAGTGTCTCTTTAGGCCAAATTGCAATTTTGCAGGTACATAAAATTGTCTACATACTGCATATCAATATTTGTTCATGGCAATATTACACATTCTTCACGTACAGATGGTAGATAGATCCTTTGATGATGATATGCATGAAATTGACTATTTTCAGTGCAATTTCACTAATGCCTAACTTTACAAAAGAAAGCTACTGGCGATAAGCAAGAGTTCATAATATTTCTTTGGAAAGGTAAAACAAGTCTTATTATAACTGTTTAAGTTATTAATCAATAATATGAGTACCATATTTGAAACATTGTTAAATTATGAAAATAAATTTATACAGATTGCAATTACTTTGTCAAGTTTGTAAAGTCCTGTCAATACCATTTCCAATAAAATCCAGAACTTGTAGTTTAAAAGGTGCAACAAGAGATTTGAAGGCATTATAGACAGACACGCAATAGATTTCTTACCTTGTATTTGAATATCTTAAAATTGAAAATAAAGGTAATTTTGATTTGCTTATATTTCAATATAAAACATACGCAGAAATTTCATATTTGCTCTAATACAAAATTAAGAATTTCACACTTTTTTACACCAAAGAGATCTTAATTCTTTCAGATGGGACCATTTTTAATGGAAAGCTTTACCTCAGTACAAAAAGCAGGTTTTTTTTAGGGATGCCGTATATGTAAAATCTCTCATTGCACCTTTAAATATAATCAGAGTCACTGATGGTTAAAATCCAGTAATTAGAGCTGAAAAATTCTTGAAATAAAATAAGGGACTATTCGTTAGCAGGGCATCTGAAAAAGCTGCTTTTAGAAGAATAAAAACATCAAGAAACGCAGAAAAACTACATCTTCAATATTAAAGGTGCAACAAGAGATTTTTGAGGCACCCAAATATTGTGTCATATATGTAATAGTAATTTCATATAGAATCAGACACAATACATTTCTTACCTTAGCTACAGAAATGCCTTAAAAGGGAGGAAAAGGGTGATTCTGATTTCAATATAAGCAAAGGGAATTTTGTATTTGCCCCTATACAAAATGAGAAATATTTTGTACCAAAGAAACATTTCTCAGCTTAATACTTTCAGATGGGATTATTTCTGATGGAAAGCTTTACATCAGGACAAAAATCAGTATTTTCGATTTTTTAGGGATACCTACTATGTGACAAACTCTCTTGTTGCACCTTTAAAGAGCTTTCTGTATTTTTGCATCAAAATGATTTATACATGTTCAAGACCAGGAAGCTAAGTCAATGACTGCTGATGCAAAATTAACAGGGTAAAATGTCCCAAAAATTTCTGGGCCAAGATTGTTACAATCTGGGTCTGGGCCAACTATAGTTTCAAACTTTTTAAAAAAATTACAATTATGAACATATTCAGAATCATTTTTGAGAAATACATCCAAATGAGTCCAAACAAGCCTAGTCTTAGGTCAGTGGTTTTGATATGGCTTCTCAAATGACCTGTGGGCATTTGGGAAGCCACATCAAAAACCACTGTCTTATGTGTAAATAACCTATACAGCACAGCTGTTTGAAAGTCTCATTTATTAGGACAATATTAAACAAAAAATATCAATGGCAACACAGTTTTGACAACTGATTTTGATTATTTATTCCACTAACTACATCCTGTGCAAATTTTACAAAATTTTATTGGAGGCAAATTGGATTTCTTTAAATCTAGTTTAACACATCACTCTATGGTGAATGGGCATATAGAGGGTGCGATAACATACAAATTTGTCCTTTCTAGGCCTATTCCCGCAATGGATTTTTCAGATTTTTGCAGAGGTAATAGCGCTTGCATGTCCCTACTTATATCTGTTGTCAAAATTGTGTCGCCACTGCTTAAAATTTGAAAGAGACAATTTGCATTGGGTCAAACAGCTGTGGCACAATCTATCGGGGTTGAAGGGGTAAATATGTTCTCTGATATAAGAGGTATAGCATTCTTCCCATAATGCAATTCTTCCAATGCAATCTTTGCACTGGTTGACACATGAGTTTATTGTAACAAAAAGTCCTTAAATTACAAGATTGGGATGAGTTCTGTTCATTTCTAAGGTAGTTTTTGTCACTATAAATTCATGTGACAACCAGTGCAAAAATTGTATTGGAAGAAATGCATTGTGGGAAGAACACTACCACCTCCTCTTCTCTGATATTATCAATGATATTTTCAACTTTTTTTCAATATCATCACATAAAACTTACAAGACGCAGAAACCGATATTGAGCAGATGATCGAGAGGCCAAAAAGGCCAGATGTGATCATCCCTAAACCTAAGAAGTTTCATACAAACCAAACAAAATGCACACATACACATCAAACAAGATCTGCCCCAACAAAACTCATTCATATTCAGCTACAAGTAATTGATTTCTAAAATACTTAGTATTTTTTACACACCTTGATATTATTGTCCAAAGAATTCCATAATTTTGGTCCAGAATTTCTCACAGCGCGATCGGAAAACATTTATCTGTTATGTTCTCTTCCTACTCGAACACAGTTTTGACTTTTTAAATGCTTGAAATTTGAAACAAAAATCTGAAATTTCCCTGATGAAAATTAACTTGCCAGACTTTGAAAACTTCCTGACCTGTGGCAATCCTTATAACAATACCAGAATTGCATCACGTAAGTAACTTTACTACTGTAAGCGGCACAGTGAACTTTACCAAGCAAGGGTGAGGAAGTTGTTTGTGTTATCCCAAGTTGTGTTATGACAACAAATTCAATACATATAACAATTATTTCTTTTGGCAATATGCATGAAGACAAAACAAAGACTATGGGGTAGCTTCCCTTTTAGACTGAACTACTGTTGATATAGCCTATAAAAGCAATATGTGTGTGAATTCTTAAGTTTACAAAACAAAATTTTGCTTCTAAGGTTGGATTATCGGCTACAATGTCGTGCTGAGATCTTGTTGAAGTTGTAGTGAAATGTTGGTACTGATGAAAGGAACATGCATGCCATTTTTTTAAAAAAAAGGCAATTTGGAAATTTTTCACCCAGTAATGCATTTTAAAATTCCCCAGACTTTGTACTGAGCTGTATAGAAAATGGACTAAAATGAGACAATTTAGTGAAAAAGTACACATTTTTATTTTATTTTTTCTTTGTCAATCTTCTGGCTCGCTCTTAAGTTCGTTCATACTATGCTGCAACGTGCGTTGCGGTAAGTTGCAGTGCTCGAATACGGTCTCTGTCCAGTATACTGCATTGCGGTACTGCAACTGAGTTAAATTCATTTTAACTGCAGCTGCAGCGGATTGCGTTGAGTTGCTGCAGCAAGTGATCGATACATCGGCACTGCACAGTGCAGCGAAGTATGAACGACCTTAACTTAACCCCCAGGAACTACCACCTAAAATACAACCTGTCCGATTGGCTCATTACAGGACACAACATGAGATAACCCTCTGAGTAACCAATCAAAATAGTGCTTCTATATCTCTGTGTAAACCATACCACCATTCTTACAGTATCTCTGATTTGCTCATTACATGATATTACCTGAAAAGTAACCAATCAAAATAGTGCTTAGAAGCTGATTGATAGGCAGGTAGTGCCCAGGGGGTTAAAAGCAAAACTGGTGACATGGGAGGTAATTAATCTTTAATTTAAAGCCACTATCAGCTATTTTTTTCAAAATTTAAAACAAATCGCGCCTTCTATTTTTCATCAAATTCTGGGTTTTTTTGCACTGTTGTATTGGAAATTGTTGTACTGAAGGCCCCTTAAGTGGCTAAGCGTAGCTGCGTAACACGCCGTATTTGTCAAGAAATGGTAATTTTATGCTTTGTTTACTAATAAAAGTTTGGATCAGACTTTCCTTTTTTTTAGTCGCAAAAAACCATTGTAAATGACATCTTTCAGACTGCTTTAAAATGCTCAAGTGTCCGTTTTTCACAAAGAACAGTAATAAAGTTATGACCTAACACTAGCAGTTTAGACACGAAATGGGCATTTTGAATGTGAAAAAAATGGCTGATTGTGGCTTTAAGAACAAAATCAGAGAACATTTCGAGGGTTTAGGGCAATAAGGCCCCATCTGCAAATAGCTGCCACATGTTAGATTTGGCAGGTATAACACTTGATAACAACACAACCGACAAATGGCAGCTATTGCAGATGGGGCCTTCTTGCAGTAAACCCTCGATTTGTTGTGTTTGAGCCAATTCTAGAGAGTTGAAAGGACACTTCAAAGCAGAAGTGGTCCCATAACAACCAAGTCATCTCTTTAGTATGACAAGAATGTCAAACTCAACCCACTCTGGTGCATCTATACAAAATGTAGAGTGGTACATGACCCAGTTTTTTTACCACTTAAATTCTACATGCATTGTGTGTGGAGAGATGTTCCAAGTAGTAGTAAAATACACCATACCCATCATATTACGTCTACCATAAGATTATGATGACCTTGTTCATTTTATATTCTTATTCAGTGGGAGTGGTTTATCATGTTAACAAGAAATTTGATTGGTTTAGGTCAAAGCTCCGCCCATCCATTACTGGGTATTAGATGGATAGTGCGTGCAGCAATTACGCGGTGTAGTCGAATATAGGACATGCGAAAACAACGCGTTTATACTGCGTCGTGCATGTCGCGTTGGTACGCAAATGCAATTTACGCAGTGTGACGATCACCGCGCGATGACCTTTGGCTCCTTGGATCGAAACATTTGTTTTCAAGAGGGGTGCAATTATTTAAATGAATAAAAAAGAATTATATAAGAATATTTTTGACAAATGTATTATGTCGATAAAAAGCAAAAATTACACAATTCTAAATAAGAATGAGACTAAAAGATGAGATTTTTTGTGGTGGCAAGGTTAGATGGTGTCATATGGATGGGCATACCACTCCAAATATTGGATGCCCAATTCCATCTATGACACCATTAAGACGCCAAAACAAAAAATCTCTCTTTTATTCTCTAAGTAAATAGGATTAGAATAAACATTCTGCTTATATCTATAAATGCTTTCTTATGAAGGCAGGGAGTTCCAAATGTCCAAGTTTCCATAGAAATGTAAAGACCCACTTCAATAAACATGTCTGAATGCAGGGTCCACTTTGTGAATGCAAATGTGAAAAAAATGTTATCAGAAAAAAAAAATGGCATATAAATTGAAGTGCCTATTTTCAAAACATTCCAATTCTCATGGTGGGCAGCTCTCACTTAAACACCAAAACCCCCCAGGCATCTTGCAATTGAAAAAAAAACAATCTTTTCTAGATCCACATTTCCAAATAATTCTGCATTATTGAACGGCAACCTTTTAAAAGCTGTCTTTTTTTTCCTTTTTCCTGTAGAAGTTTGAAGTAAGTACCTAGTTCCCAACAATATGCACTGATGAGCAAGGTAAAATCTCACATTCCATTGGCGCAGTTCAGTACCTTCCATAAACCAGTATAATTTAGAAAATACACCACCATGGTTTTGGGCATGAATAGATACCAAGATCCACACACAAGTCAGTTCATGTCAATGATGTACAAGTACAACCCACTAAATTATGTCCTTGGTAGATGCGCAACTGTAAACTAATAGGATGGGGCCCTGTAATTACCACTTAGTGGCGTCATAAAGGCAATATCAGTGATTTGAATAAATTCAGAAAAATCGAAAAATCATCAAAAAATCAGATTTTTGAATGTTGTTAAGTACAGATCCTATACATAATCGGCAAATAATAGGACCAGAAGAAAACCTAGGACACACATCGAAAATGTGTCCGTACGGACACTTGATACAACAAACGTAATTAATTGGAGATTCGTATCTTTGAACACCGCCGTTTCTTCTTTTATGTTAGTTCTTCAGTTGAAAACGTAAACTATGAGAATCTACAGAATTATTCCTGCCAAATTTCAAATAATTTGGACTCTTTGGATAAATACTGATTAGTGTCTTTAATGAAGTACTGAAGTCCCCCTCAGCATCCCCAGCATGTATTGAAGAACTATATAATCCGGAAAAGGTGCTCAAAACATCAAGAGCGAAAAACACACTGAACTCTTTTGGGGGTACCCACTGCCTTTCCCCGCCCGAATTTAACCTCTCCTCTTATTTCCAAATAACCAATCTCAAGAATTCCGGGCCTGTGCTTAGATAACCCCTGATTCTCATTTACATTATATTATAATTGTGACAAATGGTATCTATACACAGGAACAGCCAGAGGGTGTTTTGAACAATCCACCAGCAATGCAACATGTCTATACTGTACTGTACTAACACACTTTAGGATAAAAAGGGTTGAACCACAAGACATTTCATGATCATGTAAAGCATAGTTGTGGTTACAGACCTTGTAAACTGTTTGACTCTATGTAAGATAAAACTACCGGGTACTATCAGATAAAGGACAACTTTGTACAGGTCTGTGACGTCAGCGAATAATCATTCTCCGAAATAGCCCGGATTTCATAGGACCCGTGTACTAAATTTCCCCCTCGACGAGGGAGAAACTTTCGCTCGCATCTGGCTTCCAAATAAGTAATGCTGATTTTCTCCAGCAAATGATATTGACCAATTGAGAAGCAATCAATACATTTTAAAAATAGAGGGTGGCAGCTCGTCTGCCACCCTTTGACAGGACCTCTGAGACAGGCGATACGTACTGCTCGGTGATGTAGGTACGCGTACGCCAGCAATAGGGGACTGCATTGTACATACCAAATAGAGATATAATGTTGTTTGGTATTAGAAGGGTTGGGTTTGAGAGCTTTTTCAAAAATGACAAACTAATGCATAACTAAAATTATTTGTACGGATTTTATAGAAAAGGAAAGGTCGTGATATTGATATCACACATAGAAGCAACGGGGGCGGGGAGAAGGGAATGCATGGACACCAAATCACCAAAAAAATTAAAAAATAGCGATTTTAAAATCTCCACCCTACGTATTTTCTGCCCATGATCAATTTGATCTTACAATAGAGTGAAACACGTATTGGCGATTTTCATGATTTTAAGAGGTAGACTGGCACTTTTTCCTATCAATTTAATATGAACAAGAAGAGTCCTTAAAAGGGAAAATCTTTCTGCATTTAGTGCACAATTTGTGAATGAAAAAAACAAATGATTGTACACTATATTGTAATGAATACGATTGCAAGCCTCAATATATGATCAACGTTTATTGTGAAACAAAAGACATTCAGTTTCATGTTACTTTTTCTGATACATCTGGTAATTTTGAAGTAGAAATCAATGCATGGAACACCCAGCTTCAGTTTACCATACTTCCCTTTTAAAAGGGAAACTTCTTATCTAGTGCAAAGGCCAAATCACCTGTGTAGTAATACCTGTCAAACATTGCTGCACAAAAGTTGTGCCTGTGTCCACACATGAAAATTAGTCTGTTGATGAAATAGTTCATGCATCAGGTTAAAATTACCTACAACAAGGTAATTCTGTACCACAATTGTAATATATAAAATTGGAAGTATTAGTTGGATATAATTGGCGATAGAAGTCATTCGACAGTTAATTTGTCAGCCAAATTTTTGCCATCTGATCAACCATATCAGCAAAAACTGTTCCATAGTACCTTTAGGTAGGAAGTCTCTTAGTTGCAAGCCAGGGAAGGTCACTATAACTAGTGGTGCAAGTAGGGCATGTATATCATGACAATGGCCATGTATGGAAAGAATATGAGAATTCTGAAGTCACCAGGCAGTATCAGTAACAGCTGTGAAGTGTAAAAACAATGTATGGGCTGGAAACACTACAATAAGAACTGGTACCACTGCATGAGGGTTTGTTCAATTCAGGATTAATCTTCTGCCTGGCAGAAGAAAAACTGGATGGGAGCTAAGTAGTGAAAAAATGCAAAAAAATGGGGTAATCCCCCTCACAGATTTCCCGCCCAGGGTCAAATCTAGTATTTTAGAAAAAAAAAACGAATTGAAATCTTCATCCATGTTACGGCCCATCTAGCTGCTCCCATTTTTTTATTTTATTGGAGAACGTTTTGGGAGAAAAAATTGCAAAAGAATCATTTTAGCAGCAGAATGGTACAAAAAAGGTGTAGAACTTAAAGTGTAAACGGGGTCAAATATGCACGAACAAAAATAAATGACCCCATTTGAGTTAAAACAAAAATTTTGAGGTTAAAATGACCACGGGAAGAGTCATTTATACCAACGCGGGGTCAAAGGTATGGGGCGGCACTGCAACAACTGGGGTGTAAAATGTTAACAACCCAAGTCGGGTAAGCTTCTCGGGTTAGTTTTGTTGTTGAAATGTGTTATTTAACACCGCTCGGGTTGCTGCAATTTTAATATGTATTGTGATCTGATTATGGAAACGTTAGGGGGAAGCAGTGGCAATAGAAGCAAACAAACAAAATCAAACGCTTTCTACAAAAAATGTCAGATGACTTGGATTGGATAGATATATAGTGCCTAATTTTAAGGTACCATGAACCCAATGCTTCTTTTATTTCAAATTGTCCACAGAGCCATTTGTACCAACCAATTTCTTCATAATGGCAGGGCATGATAGTCTCCCATTTGTTACTTTTGTAAGGAATTTCCAGAATCCATTTTTCAGTTATTTGTCAATGTGAAAAGGTCTCCAATCGTGGGATGAATTAGGTTTTAATTAATTCTGTTCTGGGGAGTCTTTATTTCTCCAATTGTGAGAAAAGTTTGGCATTATTGACACTTCCGAACCATGAGACTTGTATTTTTTTCTTTGTCTGTTGCATGAAGTTTTACATCACAGGTGTAATTCAAGGAACTGACCCCAATTTAATGCCTTTCGTGAATTAGTCAAAATAAAAAGGAACACGGAATACAAAATTGCTGAAAGCAAAAGGGAAAATTAATAGCATCTCAAAAAGTGCGACCCTTGATCTTGGTTGAATTTCCTGTTTTGGACTTCTTCATGTATGCAAATTTTGGGATTTTGGCCTACTTGGCCTGACCTTCTTCAAATGTGGCTTTGTGTGTGAGTGGAGGTGCTGTGGATGGTATGTGAGAGGGTCCTTGTGTGTCCATGGTGTGTCTGTGCTTGGTATGGTGTACTGTTCTGTTTGTTTGTTCTTCCAATCCTGTGCTGAATTTCCCCAAAACCCATCTTTAATCAGTGCTGCTTTCTCTGCTTGCCCAATCTCAACAGTATTGCTCCCTGGTATTGAGTGTCATATCCGCTTTATCTGGGTCTTGGTTTGATTCCGTGTCCAATGTCTGACACATAATGCTGCGCATTGCATGTGTTGAGATATGCGGATAACTATTCTAGTCTTTCATAATCAATGGTATCTAGATGTAATAGTTTAAGCTTGGTTGTCAGAAGGGTGTGGTGGACCATATATGTAGGTTTCCTCCAACCCACCAACTAAGTACAGGTAATAAAAAAAAAAAAAAAAAAAAAAAATGTCAGATGAATACAAATAAAAATGGTGAACCACCAAAGTTCGTGTTAATTAACACCAGAGGGCATGCCCGTTGCAGGAGGGGTCGTAATGAACATCCAGTGGATCAAATTGTGGCACCGGCGGTGTTAAAAATAATTAGCACCGATGTGGGTGTTAACAATTAACCCAACAGGGTCATAATACATTGTAACACCAAAATGGTGTGAATATAACGCTAACATGGTGTTAATTTAACATCGAAATGGTGTAAACTAACTTCAGTGGTGTGGAAGTCCCCTATGATTCCCAAGTACCCTATGATGTTAAAATTAACCCCATGGTGTTAAAAGTTAAAAAACACCCCGTGTTTGCAGTGAAGTGGGAATTTTTTGGGAAAAAACACCAAATTTAGAGATTTTACATACTTTTGGACCAAAATCCTATCTTTTATGCCAGAATTTTGTGGATTTTGGGCCCCAAAGCACTGATTTTTGACCAAACTCCGTCATTTTTCTTCTGGCGGGGGGGGGGGGGGGGGGGGGGGTCCCGTGTCCTCCCTGGCGCTGCGCTAGTGAAACGCCTGTCTTAAATCACAATGCAATATTCACTTCAATGCAAGATTGCATCATAAACGGGAATTCATAGTTAGAAAACAGGAAGTGTTCTTAGAATGTGAAAAAATGAATTGAAACATGAAATTCATTCGATTTTTATTTTTAATTGAAAAGCTTATTTTTTTGAGGTTAGTTTGTGTAGCGATTTACACAAAAACTGTGGTTTATTTCGAAAAAAAGACAGTTTTCAGAGGGAAAAAACTAGATTGGTATTGGTGGTTAAATGTTAGTTGTAATATTCACCATTTTGTTTGATTTTTAAAAACATTTTGGTGCGGAATTCCACCATAATCCGGTAACCGGTATTTCTTTTTCGTTTTTCATGATAAAATATTCTTATTAGAAGAAAAAACACCTCTGAAAGAAAATGATTTTATTTTTAATTCGAAATCGAACTCTTTCTTCTTAATTTGAAAGCCTGGCTGTTTGTCATCTCGAAAATTTGAGTTTGGGGATCAATAATCTCAATTTTCAAGCAAGATTCTATCATTAGTCGCACGAAAAAGTGGGTTTTCGTACGATGATTTTTTCATTTAATTCTCTAACTAGTTTGACCTGTGTGTTCATAACTGTGTTTTTTTTTTTTTTTTTTTTCTGCGGGAACACCTCACGGTTGGAATCGCAGAAGGTTTTGAAAATAAAACTTTTTCAATACCCAAAAAGGACCAATTTTGACCCCGCAGACCACTGTCAATATGCACCAACTGGTCAAAATTGACAAGAGTAACTTGACCCCACTGGTCTGGTCAAAAATTGACCCCAAATTATGGTTTAAAATAACCCCATTGGGGGTGAAGTGATATATGTTTTTGAAAATTAAACTTTGGGGTCAAAAAATGACTATTTGAATAGTTCATTAGTTAATCGGGGGATGCAAAAAAAAAAATCTTGTGATAAAGAAAGTAACCCCAAACATAGTTGATTTTAACTAGCCTACTTGGTCAAATATGAATATTTTAGGTCTTTCAATTGATGCTATGAACAGAACTGACCTCGATGTAGTGGATTCATCCACGACTCTATAGTGTCAAATAAAAGTGACCACATAAAAGGGTGATTATTTTGACCCCATTGTTGTAAGTTGAAAGTGAATCAATGTAGTTTTTTTCTAATTGTCTACTTGACTCGAAAAAGTTTTTTTCGAGTATGAAACTCAGTTTTTGGTTTCTCGTAATTCTTGTCATCGAAAAACCTCAGTTCCAGTTCATCCACTTGAAAAGGTATTTTTCAAAATAGGGAGTAAACCATTATTTTAGATGGATGTAGGCCTATTTGTATTTTGCTTGAGCTTTACCATCAATATGACTAAAATGTGTTTTCACTTTTTAGATAAGTTGTAGACCTCATCAGTGTAAATGGTTCTCGTAGAGATTCGTGTCATCTACTCAACGAAATGTTTTTCTCGTCTCCAGTTCTTCAAAATAAATTGCATAATAGTATCGTTTAAAGCATAATGGCACATTTTTGCAGAGCGCTCCCAATTTTCAAAAATTGGATATTTGGCAGAGTTACGTAATGATTGTCTAGGAAAGGAAACTATACCTGCGAACGAGAAGATACCAACAACACATGCGTATTTATCATAAATAAAGCGATTTTGTAATTAGGAATTTGGATACCAGATTGGGACTTAATCAGCTCCGTCCATGATGAATGTGAAATAGTGCCACCTCTGAGGGAAAATCATTTAACTTGATGCCTGAACCAATTATTTTTAAAAAACAACTAATGGATGAGCGTAGACACGTACATGGCGCTATTTCCCGGCTATTTCACTTTGGATGGCCGTATCCAGCAGACCGTTTTTGAATTAGTATCGGGGGATCCAGATAATAATTATTCTTAATTACAAAATTCCTTCGTTTGTGAGACACAAGACATTTTCGCGCTTAAAACCATTTACAGGTATGGTTTACTAGGCCAGTTACAATGCACAACCGTGAAAAAAATCGCATTTTTTTGAAAAATTGGGGGCGCTCTTCAAACAAACTGAAGATAAACAATGATATTAAATAAATTTAAAAAACTAAAAAATCTTAAAAATTTTTCAATATTTCAAATTTTACAATTTATCGAAAAAAAAAAAAATTGAATAAGACAAGCTTTCATTCAACGCCCTTTTTGTAACTGAAAAAATGTTTTCGGTAAATAGTTTTGGGGAGGGAACTTCAGCAAATCCTGTAAATCAGTTGATCTATGAAAACCGTTTTTTGAAAAAGTGAACAAACCGGGTCTGTAAGACTAAAAACGTGTGGAAAATTAAACCAAGTTCTCGAAGCCAGATTACACCATTAGATATAAACTAAACATAAACGTTGAACATTGCCGAAGTGGGATTTTCGAATTGATGGGTTTCAAGCGAAAAAACCTTTTGTTGTTTTTTGTCGATTGTTTGTTGTGCCTTGTTAATTTATTTGAGTTAAACACTCAATTTAACCAGTTCAATTTCTGAGTATTGTTTTCCGCTTAAAACCTCAAGTGTTCCGAATCGATAAACTTTCTGAAAGAAAAAGCATGCATTTTCGGCTTTCAGGTCTTGTTGAAACTTTTTTTTTTTTATAAACATATAATTTTGTTATTTTTTAATCCATGACCCGTTTTTTTTTTTTTTTTTAAAATTTAAAAACTCAGTTTTTGAATGCGAATTTCACCACACAGTTCTGTAATTAAAGGCTGGACTAAGCAGATTTCAGGAGGAGGAATGGTTCATTATCGGAAGTTCGTTTTTCCGAAACACGCGTTTTTAGCATTCGCTTTTCGAATCCCTTAAAAAGCGTTCACTCATCCGACAAATAGGTCGCTATTCGAAAATGAAAAAAGGGTTCGCTTTTATTCCGAGGTTAAAAGGGGTTCGTAATTCCGAATCATAAAAAGTCTTAACATCCGAATTTCAACAAAGTTCGTTATTCCGAATATTGAAAAAAGATAGTTTTTCGAATAAGCGAAAGGGGTTCGCTATTCCGAAACCAGATACCGTGTTCTTCTATTAAGAATTTCAGAGAATTGTTGTATTCCGGATTTTTACAAAAGAAACAATTGATTTGAAGCAGGCAAACTATGAGTAACATTCAAGTTTTAGTTAGTTAGAGTTATGTATTAGGGTTAGGTATATGGATTAGGAGGCTAGGTTTGGTTTAGGGTTTAGGGTTTAGGGATTTAAGGGTAGGGTTTTAAGGTTGCCAAACAATTTGATTGGTGTCATTTTTGTGGCGATTTTTTTTTGTTATTCAGTTTGTTTTCTCTATTAATATAAAAATAAAAAAATACCTTAATGATTAATAGTGGTAATTATTTTAGTGGTATCAACGTATCCATAAATTCATCATGTTCGTTGCTCCAATATGAAAAAGAAAATTGTAATACGCGAACCTTTTTTTTCAAATTCGGAATGGCGAACCTTTTTTAAGATTCGGAAAAGGGATCCTTTTAAGATTAGTAATAGCGAATCTTTCCTTACTAATAAGAACTTTGGAATAACGAACCTTCGGAATATCGCGATTACCCCGAATTTTGGTTTACAACAGTGCCTATTCTATGGCACTGTTAATATACATACATATAATGTAAACTGCATTGTTGTAAAAACGAAAAATCCAATTCGAGCATTTTAGGTGACTATTCTTTAATTATTTCAATTATAACAAGAATTATATTTCAAAATCTCTTCTGAGTCAGCCGGTTTAAATGAAACCTAAGGTTTTTTTTTTTTGTTGAATCGACAAACCATTGATTGTTTTCTTCCAAAATCTATAATTTCCCTAAAAATAGTTATTGGCGACGCAGATTATAGTATTACCCACCAATACCAGATTACAGTTTATTCTACTGGACTTTGCTTGAAAAAGGGATTAATGGACTTCTAGTGTCAATATATGAACTTATAGTTCCAATCGAAAAATATTAGAGAACCGCGAACTTCTTACAAAACTGAAATTGTTGATTGAAAAATTTTATCATTAGAAATCTTTTGAAGGGATGTCAATCCTCCATAGGCATGTGAATGAAAATTAAAGGGGAGAGAAAGAGAGAGGAGAGAGCGAGAGGTGGAAAAGGGAAGATAAAAGGAGAGAAAGAGGTAGGCGAGGGTTAAAAACAGGAGATTGAGAGAGTTAGGGAAAGGGACTGAACTGAGTAAGGAAAGAGGGGAGGTGGTGGAGAAAAAAAAACAGAACAAGAGAAGGAACAAAAAGGAGAAATAAAAAGATGCCAAAAAGAGCAATCTAGAAAGGACGAGGGGAGAAGGAAGGATGTCGAAATAACGTAATTAGAATTATATAAAACCGGGGAAGGGAATGCAAAGACAGACCAGAGAAGAGGTAGAGGAAAGAAATGGAGAAAAGTTAAAAAAAAAATAGCGATTTTTTGCTAGTATATGCTAGCGGGCAAATATACTCGAACAAACGGGGATAAAGCACAAATCTGTAAAGCAGTATCAAAAATGTTGATCTTTATTGCAGACATGATGGGTCACCCGCGCCCCGCGCGGTGTTGTTCAGAGGTGGTATGGTTTTCAGTCTAGGCCGTCCCCGTATCAATCATGGCGAAGTTTCCCAGCATGTCGAGTATTCACGCGCTGTTTATCGAGGTTTCCTCGCAATATGTCGAGGGTGCAGGTTATATGTCGAGTTTACAGCGATAATCTGTCAGTTTGCCCCTCTATTACATCGAATTGTGCTCTCTAATGGTGAGTTTGACATTAAATCAGTCCAGTTTACGCTCCACGTATCAAAATCATGGCGAGTTTTCTACCGCGCACATTGTCGATGTTTCACGCGCTGTGTATAGAGTTTTCCTCGCAATATGTCGAGTTGGTGCAGCGTTATATGTCGGGTTTACAGCGCTATATGTCCGGGTTGCCCTCTATACATCGAGTGTTGCTCTCATATATGGTGAGTTTGACATAATCATGTCCAGTTTCAACAATCTCGACATGATTTTGCTCAACATGAGGAAAACTCGACATGATTTTTGGTGTATGTGTAAAAAAAATCATGTCGAGTTGGCTAATGTTGAGAGAAAAAAATCATGTGAGTTTGCTCATGTTTGAGAAAAAAAATCAATGCGAGGTTGTCATGTGAGAAAAAAATCATAGCGGTTTGCTCATGTTGAGAAAAAATTCTGTCGAGTTTGTCATGTTGAGAAAAAAATCCCGGATGTCGCAGTTTTGCACCATGTTGAAAAAAATCACTGTCCATTTTTTTAAAACTCGGATGATTTATTCATGGAAATGATTTATTTCTGGACATGATTTATGAAAATCGGCAATAGAGTTCAAACTGGATAGGCCGCGCTGTAAAACTCGACATATAGCGGGGTAAATTCGATATAACAGCGCGTGAAAATCGACATGATTTGATACGTGGAGGTGCACCATATAGTCCATTCACCGCGCGAGCTGAGCCAAGGGTACATACTTGCAGGGGTCCAGTGAGGGTGCCCGAGGGGATGGTTTGATTGAATTTGAAATGTCAATCACTACAATGTGGGCGTACCCGAACACCAGAATTCCGTGACTTGGATCGGAGGCTAAAAAGCTGGGGAATTTCAAAGACTCGGTTGCGAACCTCTCTGAGTTTCACCTCCCCCCCCCATTACCACGAACGACGAATTCTTTAAAAACCGAGTCTTTGACAAAGACTTAGTCAAGACATGCAACAATTTCATGGGCTCAGAGTAAGCCCAAAACAGGACCAGACTAGAGAGTCAAAATGAAGGCACCCCAACATAACCCTGCTGAAGTGAAGGATTTACCAGGCTTAGGAAAAAGAAGAAGAGGAGAGAAAGAAGTCGAGGAAGTTCTTTCTATGGCTTCTCTCTATACCCACCAAACCACTGAGACTGGTGTGGACCCTCCCCAGGTTGATGGCCTGGTGGGATCATGAGTTAGATGGGAGGGGATGAGTTAGGTTCAGTACTTGGCAATAACTGATTTCCCTTGAAATGGCTTGGGATATGAAAAATTCATTATCTGAGGGACTCGAACCTGGGGAGTCGATGGATTACATGTACGGGGTATTCTAACTCATCTATAAAGCTATTGAGATTGTGATGGAAATGAGAAATAGATATTCATCTATAGGTCTAAGGTTCAAATTCCATCATTTCATCTCAACTTCTCTAGTGACAAGCATGACAGAGAAAACAATTCCTAATTTTAATGAAGTACATATGATGGAACCCCTGGCCACTACCTGCTCATCTATAAGAAGCTAAGCCACTTTTGATGGTTACTTGGAAAAGAAAATATCATGTAATGAGCAAATTCAGAGATACTGCAGGAAGGTGTATGGTTACACAGAGATAGGGGCAATCTACAAGGTCGCGCAGATCCAGATCGGATTTCCAGATCTCGGATCCAGTTTGCGTCTACCGGGCAACGGCCAAACTTGATCCAGATCTGCAACGCGTCATGGGTGTTACACGCTTGGTTAGATGTCGCTGCACTTGAAGCGCGTAATTTTAGGTTACACTTTAAGTATTTCTCAATCACCAAGGTTACACATAGCATTTGTACACTTCATGCTTCGAAATGCGCTGTTTGTTGTACTTTCGCACTCACTGCACCGTGTAGAGTTTTCACGGTCTCCCATAATCTGGATCTGTGATCGGATCCCGGTGATGAGCATCGGATCTGGATCTGCGCCATGTAGATTGCCCATCTGAGCACTATTATGATTGGTTATTCAGAGGGCCATCTCATATTGTGTTCTTGTAATGAACCAATCAGACGACTATATCATAGGTGGTAGTTGCCCAGGGACCCATTCCCCAAACTGTGTGTAACCCTATGTGTATACTTACTCAGGTGTATGTCCTACATCCAGACATTTTCATACCAGTTACATAGTGCTTTGGAATAAAATTGGGTTACGCATGCATGACATAGTATGCACGTAGATTTACGAATGTGTTTCACGAACGGACACCAGGGGATAGAAAGTACTTAGTCTCGAGGTGATGTCACCTGGCAGTACCATGTATTTCTCGATCATTACTCACGCCGTACTAATTTGAATGGCACTGATGACTCTTTCTTGCTGTTACCTCTAAAAACTTTATCAAATCTGTGGATAATATGCCACAGTTTAACAACATAAAATGTGCTAACGTGGTCACCACAATAGGCCTCAACAATCTTTTCCGCACCTTGAATTGATGGGCAACCCCAGACTAATTATTGGACTTTTGTGGAAAGTGGAAATACAAATCTCAAATTTGTGGTGTTAAATCCTACTATTTAGTATTCCATAGATTTAACGATGATCTACGCTTCACTACTTCATATATACTGACGATATGTGGAGCCCACCATTTTACAGGCAAAAGATGTTAGGTTTTGTTTTGCAATTTTCACTCATGTTTGTTATCTAATCGAGGATAAACAAGGCGAACCGTATTAGCGATCGTAAAATATGATGTCCCCGCCCGAATGATCGCGATCACTAGCATGAGGTAAATGCAACTACAACACCCCACCCCTCCCCAGCCTCTCCGCCACACACCCCACCCCATCCCCAACACCGCCCACCCCTCCCATACAATGCAACACCCCACCCCCCTCCCCAACACACTGCAAACACAACACCCTTTCCAAAACCCTGCGGCCAACACACACCTCCCACCCCCCTGCCCACCCACCCCCTGCCACACCCCAATCCCCTCCCTAAACAACCTGCAATACCTACCCTCCCCCAACACCCTCTGGCATAGTAGGCTCATGTTGCGAGGCATTTTGCCTTCCGACGTACCGTTTAACATAAGATACAACAATTAACGCATATTTAATTAGCTCATTTGCATACCTAAGCCGCTGACCACATATATCACATACTTCAAATTGCAAAGAAGATGTGGCCCCATGATAGGCTTCAAGCAGCGGCGGAATTTTGAGTATCCATGTACAGTGTCAAAAATTAGCAATTACGCAGATGATTTTGCATATAATAATATCTCATTGCATACGCAATTTGCCAAATATGCCCACATCTAATAAGGTCGAGAACTCTTCAGCCCCGCTTCCTTCCGTCCCACCAGGTACACAATCGTTATACACGCTACGGAACTCCAGAAAACCTGGTACACAGGCCTTTGCAGGAAAATTTTCATAAATTAGGCAAATGAAGATACTTAATTAGCATAGTTTATGCCCAAAATGTAATCAGGTTTAGAACTCATCACCGCCTCTTTTCCCACCAAGTTACATCATTGTTGCCCTTACGGAACTCCCAGATAAATCGTATACAACATGGGTTAACATTTTTATCACAGACGGAGGAACGCTGCTCATTTTATAGTCCCCGTTCCCGAACTCGTTCGGCGGATCCATCACTTGTACATTTCGCTGAATTGAAGAAACCTTACGGTACAGTAACATTGTTTGCTTTTGTATATTTATTAATCCATGTATCCGATTTCCCTTACTAGTGTTTTGTCTGCCGACACTGGGTTACCAAACCGAGCGGTGCCAAGAAAGCCACACCGTCTGTGTTTGGACACGAGGACCATAACTGCTAGTATGGTATACTGTCCTGGTGAGAGACGGATCTTAATAAGCAGCCTGATGTGGGACCTCGTCCTGGCAATCTATGATCATGCAGGTGTGGGTGTGATACTGGTCCAAGTGAAGGTAAGGAACTTTTCCGGTGAGTAGAGCGTGAGGGTTTGCAGAGTAAAAAGGTAGAACAATTACTTTTACCACGTAGGCTTTGAAGTTAAATGGTAAGGTCATCATGGGTAAACATTCATATTGGATCGATTGGTTTAAAATTGGTCTCAATTCTTCATGCTTAATGGATACTTATGAAGTTTAAAAACCGGGCACGGGCAAAGAGGCGGTAATGCATGGGTTGTGCCCATGCCCAGCTGGTTCAGCAATGTGACATTCCTTACACAGCTGGGCAGGGGTGTTCTGCACTTTATTCCGGCATCTGCATGTTCATGCCCCCTCGTCTTTTAAGTTACTGTTATTGATTTGTTTTGACTTGGGGATATAATTAACGGGGAATTTTGTGTTAAAGGCCTACAGGGTCATGTGGGATTCCATCTCCTGGGCCTCTATAAGATTAGCTGATCAACTAAAGTAAATGTATTTTCCTGTTGTACCTTCGCTACAAACAATTTGACACCCCTCGAGGCCAATAGGTTTACCCCTCTGAATGAATTTGAAACAGGTTTGGCCTGATGGTCAACCCAACAAAGTTTTGTAGACATACTATCGCAGCGCCGCGCCTTGAAAGTGCTCTAGTTTTTCGAGTTACCCCTCCCCACCGTAAAACACAAACACACCGAACCTTTATGTGCGGATTCATCTCTACGATTTTCAATCCCATGCTGGTTGTGGTTGCCCATCTTTGGTGTCGGGAATGATATTCTCATGGCCGCAACAGAATTTTGGAGGGCTGCAAGTAAGCGAAAGTATATTATTTTTTTATTTTTTTAATGTAAAATATTACACTCTCATTTTTATGTCTCCTTTTTGTTATTGATCTAGGTTTATACGTTGCTAAAGGGTTCAGGTAATACTCGTTGTGGTGACGCGTGATAAAAAGATTCTTTTTTTAGGAAAAAGGTGATTTTGGCTAAATTCAAGAACCTTTTATATTGTAATAAAACATAAATCCCTATAATATAATGTCCGATATGATAGTCATTGCATATGATTAAAATCTTGTTTTGGCTAAAAAATTATCTTCTTGATAGTCCTTTAAGTTTTTATCGCACTCAACCAAACGTGATTTGTTGCCCAAAAAACACCCCTGCCACCAAAGTTTTTTAAAAAAAAAACGCGTGTTTTTTTGTTTTTTAAATTATTTATACTATCTTTTGGATAGAAAGTGGGTTGCGTTTTTTTGTAACGCAGGTGGAGGGGTTATCGACATTTTGCAGTCCAAAACCGCTCCCACTAAAGAACCTATACTTTTTTTAAAACCCTTAGACCTAACCAACTACAACCTTTTAAACTTTATAAACATAAATTTACAAATTTTCCACTGTAAAGGTGGGATGGCCCAATTTAAGTTTTTCAATCTTTGATAAATGGCCTTCATCACCACAAATCCCATCTGTAAAGTTTATCGCGCCGATATTTCAACCCGTTTTAATGTGAGCTCAACGGGATTTTGCAATCCCCATAGAGTACGTATAAATTATATTGGTCGACCAAAAAGGGGCACTTTTCGCTCATAACACCAAACCAAACATCCTTTAGCCCTAGATTTCACAGGTAAATGAGAAAAATAGTAGCTTTGTTCTTGATACAAAATTTTTTGACCACTTCCCGGTAAAATCTGGTGTCCCTGGGATGAGGCTATTAGCTCCGAATCGGTCCATGACCTTTAATTTACCCCTTTCCCTAATCAAAAATGTTGACAAAACTGCATTATCAAGATTTGATCAGCAGGTCAATGTTGCCCAGAAACCATCAAAACATTTCATGGAGACTCCTTTTTCCAAGGTCATACGGGCCTACCCGATGACTCCTATGTCTAACACCATGAATGACACCCCTTCATTTGCTGTATAAGTAGAAATTTTTCGCAGCTTTTATTTTTCACACGAATTTCACAAATAATCTACAACCTCTAAATAAAAACTTGGCCGAGAAAAAAATAATTTACTTTTCAGAAATGCCAAAAATGGTACACACAAACATTGTACTGTAAACAGCATCCAGACTTTGTGGGCTTCAACCGCTTGTCAACTTGCCCAATATACAAAACACCCTGTCTACATAATACCTTTTGTCATTTTTCCTAGTAAACAAACTTGAGATTGAGAATGAAAAAAGAAACCCAATGGAAGACATAATCTTGCCGTGGCTCGTCGGGGTACTATAATCGCCGTAATAATTGTTTGAACAATCGACACATAACCGGTGTGGGCTACTTGTACACGTCGGATCGCGTGTCTATTTACTCATTGTGTTTACGCGCCTGTCCTACACAGTGGCACCTTCAATCACCCACACATGCAGCAAATTGTTCGATCGGTTCAAACAAATTACTCAGAGTATACAACAAGGCACCGAGGCTCCAACGTCAACCTCTGAAGCGACTGGTCATTCTCATGTGCATTTTACCTTTGAGACCCATGACCATTTGACATTGTTTTCACATGTACGGGGTACTGTAGTTTAAGATTGTTTTGATCATTCGGACCCCCATTCGGACTTCTTTTAACTTCATAGTAAACACTGGAAATCTGTATTACTTAGTAACTCAATCGGAGGACACGATCATCTATCGGGGAAATCGGCTAGAGGTCCGGAAAGTTCGCACTGCGATTGATTGATCGTGACTAAAATAACCGGAGAAATGACCGACAAAAAGAGACTGCGCGGTCTGGGAAGAAAATCGGGGCATGGGCATGGTGTTTATCCACCGGAATTTAGAGCTTCGATCGGTAGATACGCCACAGAAAACGGGGTTGCAGCATAAAAAGATGATATAGTAAATGAAAGCACTATCAGGGAGATGAAATTTGTTATATTTGGGGTCAATTAATAAGTTTAATGAGCATTTCCTGTTAACAAATTTTGACAATCGCGAAAATAAAAACTCCGGAATGTCAGCATTTGGCAAATTCGCGAAAATAACTGTACGCGAAAATATTGACTTATACAGTACTATCTGAATAATAATAATAATAATATCTGAAAATTATTTTCACCAACCTTTATATTACAGAGAAACATCACAACATGACCGCTGGGGCTGCATCAGCAACAACGCTAGGAGTAATCGTTATCCTGATTGTTGTAATCGCTGTACTCATCACCGTCATCTGCATGCGACGCAAGAAAAAGGCTCCTGACACAGTGCCAATTATTCCGCCATCACATCTTTCTTCTCCATCAGTGGCATTCTCAAATACAAATCCTGACCACAGTCAAGTCATAGGCAATGCTATCGGTGGGATATTACAGCCACCACCTGTGTACACTCCCAATGATGTTTTAAAGGTGCCACTTGGCGACAGTGCTCCAGATGCCACTGCAGGTGCAGATTCAGGCCAAATGTATGATAATGCTAATGGTGTAGCACCACCTTTGGAAGGGGGAACTCTTGAAAAAGTACCTTTTTAATTGCTTGGCAGTTTTTAAGTCATTTGCCTTAAGGCAGGAAGACACATACCGGTATTCACAAAAGTGGGATATTTAACCCAGGGTTAAAATTAACACTGGATTAAAGTTAACCCGCTTTTGTGAATACCGGCCATAGGGATTACTTTGTCCACTGTTGTCTGTTGTTGTTGATGTGAAAAATTTGCCTGTAATATCTGCATACTTCATAGGTTTGTTGATGAGGTCAAAGGTCATGTGAGGCCAAGTTGTAAGACAGGCTGGGAATGTAAAATTGACCTCAATTGTTCAATTAGAACCAAACTTGGTTTAAGGAGATTACATGCAAACTCTCACTTGTTTGAGGTCAAAGGTCACATGAGGCCTATCATTTACAAACCGCGATGGCAGGCGACACATGCGGTCCAAGGACCGATGTATTTTTGAAGTATATGGTTACAATTTTGAGTACTTTTTTAAGGAAATACAGATTAGTAGTTTCTTTGGTTATAACAATCTGTAAGGGGAAAACATTAGAAGATCACATCTTAGAAATGTATTTTTTTCATTGTTAGGGGATCACAATCTTCCCTACTTTTGTGCTTAAGTCTGGGGGGCCTTCAAGTCATCCTGGTGGCCTACTCCTAAATGGGACTGAATGCACATGAAACATGCAAAATCATCTAAATTTGCATAAATTCTAGAAAAACCTGAAAGAATGCACATGTATATTTCAAATTCTGATATTATTTTTTGTGCCAGCTGTAACCCCCCCCCCTTACATTCCTTTGGTCAGTATGTCACTCAATTTTGTTTTCATATGTTGTGGGAAAAACTGAGATACCTCCAGAAACACTATTACTTTGTTGCATAAAATTTTATGCAAATAGATTATTTGTTTGTAACTGAAATCAAATTTTACAATTTCTAAAGATTTTTTTCTGGGTTTATTGCTTATTTTTTGCACAAAGAAATAGAGGTCTGGGTTTACCTTTGAAGGGCACACTGGACAGATTTTAGTGACACACACACAAAACGGATTGCAAAGTGGTCCTGTAGCTATAGCTGGCAGCCCACAAAAAAAATTTGGTCATTTTTTGAGTATCTTTATTTGTCAGAACTAGGTTATTGAGTCCTTTGGGTGGTAAGGGTTAAATCAATTCTACCCCTCACTGATTTGTTTTAAAAGATTGCAGGGTGTGATGTATATCTATACCTAACAGTGAAAATGTAATATACAAATGCTA
Source organism: Ophioderma brevispina (assembly GCA_023653785.1). Lineage (NCBI taxonomy): Eukaryota > Metazoa > Echinodermata > Ophiuroidea > Amphilepidida > Ophiodermatidae > Ophioderma > Ophioderma brevispina. The sequence goes on along the minus strand of JAMKCH010020847.1, from coordinate 5,450 downwards.
CTTGGTTAAAGGGAAATAGGGCACACTATTTTCCCGAGGTATTGGCTACGATGAATAGGCCCATAGCCAGTACCAAGGGAAAATAGTGTGCCCTATTTCCCAATATAAACCATGTATTATTTGTTTTATTACACCTCGCTGTGACTCTGGACTATTTCCCTAGGGAAATGGCACAATTTTATTCATGAATATTCATATATTCATGAAGTGTAATAATATTTAAACTACTTGTTTTTAGTAAATCAATTCAGTAGCTTAAAAGTTGAACTGTTTATATTATTTTTATTAATGCAATTTGTAAATATGACAAATGTACCCAGCTCAAGAGATAGAGCATTTTAGTACTGCATTGATACATTCTTACTATTGAAAACTATATTTTAACAAATTGTTTTTCAAGATCTCAGAAACTTCTTTTTGTATAGGGCTGTGTACGCTGACGTCACAAAAATCGATCGGCCATTTTGAGGTGGGATGATTCTCATACCCGGCGGGTAAACTGGCAATAAAATGCGCTGTATTTTTACCTGAAGTGATAGCAGGAGACTGGAATGGTACCTGCTGGTTAGGAAATAACATGCACATTTTGGAATGCCTATTCGTTTCACTTACATGCTGGAAGCAATCCAAAGAAATGGTCATAAAGGCTGCCAAACGGCCTCGAATCGAAGTTTGTTCGGGAGTGACGTCACGTTTGTTTTCACCTCCGATTAAACTAAGATTCGGAGTTACTACAAAGTACGCATAGTGTTGTGTGTCGCGAAGTGATACTGCGCAACGAGGGCCGGCGATAAAGGCTAAGCACCGGCAAGTGACCCGGATGAGTAGACAGCCCTATAAGGTTCAATATATACGATCAAAAATGTCATTTCCAAAAAAATGTTTGTATTACAGTGTCCTTTAAAGAGGCATTTTGTAATCTACAGCCTTGTACCCCAAATTTACTTTACCTAGAAAAAATTGCTAGTTTTGTATTTTCTGTCTGTTCATGGACAGAAATTACAACACAGTAGGCTATGGGGAAGCATGATGCATCAAAACAGTCAGAATCAACTGAAATTTTGGAAATATGTGAAAATATCTAGTGAACCGTAAACAAAATGAATAGGATCATGTAATACACCTTTAAGCTACTGTGTTGTAATTTGTCTGTTAGCAGACAGAAAATACCAAAAATCATGAAAGACTAGACATACTTATTACTCAAATATTCAAGCCCTTTTAGTTAAAGGTGTATTATTTTTGTGATCCTAGCACCTTATTTTTTTGTTCATGGTTCACTAGATGTGCACGAAAATTGATTCTGATGGTGCGTTTTCATGTTATAAGAAAATGTTTGTGTTATGATCAAATTTGCATGTAAGATTAGGCACACTTACTCTACTTTGGTCAACAGTTCAGATGTAAAAATCACAACTTTTTTTAGGTAAGTCAGGGGGATGAGGCTATGGAACACAAAATGCATTGATCAGTTTGTTACAATCAGACCATTTTGTCTCCAAATTGCTAGTGTTAGGTCATGTCAACACCTTATATTACTGTTCTTTGTGAAAAACAGACACTAAAGGATATTAAAGCAGTCTTAAAGATGTCATTTACGACCATTTTGTTTACCAATAAGTTGGATTCCGACTATTATTATTGCACAAAAATCGCAATTTCTTGATAAATACGACATGTTAAGTGTAGCCACTTACAGGGGTCTTTACTACACCCATTTCCAATACAACAGTGCAAAAAAAAAATTTACTTTGATGAAACATAGGGGCTTTAACCACAATGCACAGTGGTTCAACAGGAATTAACAACTCTGCACCTATGCGTCCGCATACATTTATCTTAAGGGGAAACCTCATCCCCCTGACTTGCCTCAAAACGTTGAGATTTTTTATATCTTCTTATGTGTAAATTCAATCAACTCTAGAAGAAATTTGTAATTTTGTATTTTCTGCCCGTAAACGGACAAATTACAACATTTCAGATATGACCCTTTCTTGAGGATATAAACCATAACAAAATGAAAGTTCTCATAATAATGTAATGCAAAGCTGAGATTTCAATTTACTGTGGTAGTATTATTTCATTATCAAATTATACACTCAGAATTACAAACGTAATGTGATGGGATTCAGGGCTAGAATTTCGGCGAGAATAGATTCTCGTAAAATGATTTGCGTGAATCAAGGTTGATTCTCGTAAACTTTAGAACTTAATACAGTAGCGAATTAGATGATTCCCGCAAAATTTGTTTTGAGGAATCGCAACTGATTCTCGCACACAGCGACGAAATTCTACCCCGGTGAAAAGCTCCCCTGGTCATATCAGGGGGAGCTTTCAGGGGAGGTTTTCATGGCATATACCAGTGCTAGCCATGGATAGAGCAGATTCCCAAGGGGAGCTTTAAATCGCTCTCCTACAAAGTGCTTAAGGAGAGCTGTAGGGGAGCTATAGCTCTCACTCTCCTTAAAAGTCAGTCCCTGAATTATGAGCTTTATGAGATGTTTACATTTTGAGTAATGAATAGATTTGCTTAGTAGAGAATATTAAACATCACATTTCTCAAAAGCAGTATTACAGCAGAATTAAAGAAATTCTTTAATATTTCTTTCAGTGTTGAGTTACGTCCTTCTGATTGTCAACCCTCGATATAAGGTGCATGAAAGTCGATTCTGAGTTCATCGTTACCCGCCCGCATAATTTTTGGAGACGATAAATACCTGCGTCAGAATTATCAAAATAATTCACTATTTTCAAAATATTGCAGTTTTCACCAGGTTTAGCAATTGGAAACATATTTTTGTTTTTAAAACATTTTTTTATATAAATTTGAAGCAAAACCAGGCTTTTTTTCTGTAGCTCTACCTTTCGTGAAAATTTCTTCGGCACATTTATTTCCATTTTGCAATAATGAGAAATGAAAAAGTCACCTCATCAACCAGGGAAAAAGGAATGATAAAATTGGAATTGACTTTCATGGGCCTAACAAGATACAGTATCAATATTAACATTACAATATTTGAGAAAGTACTTTTATCATACGATTGTGGACAAAAATGAAGAACTTCAATTTTGCTTTCAAAGAAATATGCCACTTCTTTGCCCACACACTTACGCACAATCAACCACTTTCTGCCATCATAATAATATCATTACATATCAATATTCCAATGAATACTACAATTCTTTTAAAACATGGACATATCATTGATGTATATAAGAAAATTTACTTTAAACCAATTAGTTATAACACCACACGGAACATTGATTTACAAATTTTTGAAAGAATTATACAGTTGGCTATGAATACAAAAAGATCTTAAAGTTTTTAAAACAATCTTTTAAAGGTGCTTGTTCCGATTTATGTGTATTGTGTTCTCTACTTGATATGAGTCTGAGCAGCCATGCCCTTGCCACATACATTGTCACCCCCATCAACAGTACGTGGGGGGAAATAACCTTGCGGTTTTGATGGTAGACGCAATAATGCATGCTGCAAAGCCCTATTCAATACTGTGCTAATATTGATGGTTAACCACTAAAATGGCGGTTTTTTTGTTTATATCTTGGGAATGAAATGGATTTGAGGGCTCAAATTTCAGGATGATAATGAGAAAAATACGGCCTTTCATCTGATATAAAAATCGATACTACTTCCGGGCAAATCAGGGGAGTCCCAAAGGCGATCGGAACACGCACCTTTAACTTGGTCAAATGCCTTTTAAAGGTGCAACAAGAGATTTCACATTCCAGGTGTCCCTAAAATGTCAAAATTCTAATTTCTGTACTAATAAAAAGCTCTCTCTTAAAGATATCCCCATGTGAAAGGATTAAAGGGATTAGCAGCGATAATCCGAAAGAATCGAAAAAATGTGGAAATGCACGTTTTTAACTTATAAATCAGGGATAAGTGTGTACAATTCCATACAACTGCTTTAATGTAGAAAAAAACACCAAATAGTGAAAAAATGTATTGTGAAAAAGTATTTGAGGAAATTTGTCATTCCGTCTCCTGCAGATAGACGTACAGCAACGGCGTCTCAAAATCTGCACTAAACAGCTAATTGTGGTCTATACCAGTACAGAATAAACAAAGATGAATAATGTTTGTGTTTGAGGTCAAACTGTATTGGTCATGGTGCGCGCAATATCACGCTGAAAATCTGTGATATTCCCCGGGAAAGGCTTTTTTGATCTCAAGTTGGAATTTTGATACGCACGTATAGAAATTACAGAATCAGACAAAAAGTACTGCCTTGTCTATAATACATGTACACAGATTTCAAGTAAACCACTTGCAGGTTATGTTCGCATATCCATGCCAGTAACAAAAAAATAAAAATATGAATTTTGATGATTTTTTTGTTGTTTCGGATTAGCAAATCGCTGCTAATCCCTTTAAGCTAAAACAAAAATTGTTCCAATTTCTAGGTTTTATAATTGAAATTAAAGCAAATCCAACCACCTTTTGTTTTCACTTTCAAGAAATTCTGTAACCAAATACAAGGTACGCAACTCTATTTATTGGGGTCTTACATATGAATCACTACCTATGACGCAATACGGGTGTCCCAAAATTCTCTTGTTGCACCTTTAAGTGCCAATAATATTTGCCCACTTTCAATCCCTTTGTTATTAAGGTCCATGACACGACCAGTAACAGCCCGCATCCTCCCAGCAGTCCCCCAAATTTTACAGTAGTGGGTCACAATTTTATTGTCTAAAGGAAAATGCTATACCCCATTTTGGTTGACAATAGTAACTTTACAAAAATATGATAGGACACTATATAACTTTCCTAACAACACGGATTGAAGTATTGGTGTGGAACTTTACAGATCGGTATTCACTCATTCACTCAAAATTTTACAAAAATCAGTAGCCCATGAAGGGTTGTCTGACCACATGCAATGCCAATCAAAACTTAACTTTGACCCAGACAGTGACACAATCAGTCCAATCAGGGTACTCGGTTTAATGTCTCGAGGTCTAACTGTAATGCAAACCAAAATAATAGGTCAAACCAGTCAACAAATTAATTGTCATGCAAATGGTGTGGTAAAAAATGCCACAGCCATAAAGAATGCCCAGCAAAAAATGCCAAAATGCAAAAGGTGTGGCGAACCCTGCCAATATGCTATGGTGTGTCGCAGTGGTACACAAATCAATGAGTTGGGGTTTGATAAGGTAGGGTCAAACCCACAACAAAGTGAATGTGAACCTTACGATGAATGCACTATGATGATGACCTGGAAATTTGTCCCATTTATGGGGAGATTTCTGAGAATTGTGCTTCAGACCAAGAGAAGATATCAATAGCTTCCCACAATGCATTGCATCCATTGGAAGCTTTTGTACAGATTGTCATGTGAATCATTAGAGATGAAACACTCTTAAAATGCAAGTTTGTGATCAGTACTGTCAACTTAGCCATGTTTCATCACTAACAATTC